>BGPR01003003.1:0-23745 GCA_013235015.1 Araneus ventricosus
AGATTAGCGTTTCCATGCTTCTGATGGGGGATAAAGGAAGTTCGGACTAGTAATCCTTGACATGACGATGGCGCCTCTTCAAAATGGCCCTACCCTCTTTCATGACATACTATCGCACCATTGTTTCGAGATACAACTCTTTAATAACCAGAATGTTTAATTTTTTGGATAATTGAACGCGGAGATGACATAGCAGAAAGATGTATTTTTCCACTTCGGTGCTCTTATGTATATGCTACATTAGGCAAAATTCACCTTCTTAAATTGAAATGAGATTGAGCATATTTTAAATTTGCCGATAAATTTTAAACATCCCGAATTTTAAAACTCGAACTTTTCCAGGTTGTAAATCTAATTTTTAAAAATGCTAAGATTCGGATTATAGAACTCGGATTTTTCAAAATCCTGAATTATGCAACCGGGAATAATTCTTTTAAGAATCTGAAGCTTATAAATCAATTAAAGACTGGTTTTCAGTATTCTATTATAGAAATATATTTAAAGATCTAGCTCTTAATTTTCAACAAATTGACTACATTGACCGATCTCCGTGTCCGTTTTAAAATTTATATTAACGATTACTGAAAATGGGCCATTTTGGTTTGGAAATGGGTTGGCCATGATAGCATTCGTTATCTAGTTGGGCCCATTTTAAAGATATTATTGGGGGGCAAGAAGTATCTGGCCAGCAACAAAGTACCGAGACCGATATTAATATTTTAAAAAGCGTTGAAATCGTAAAAATACTTTGGAAATGAGTTCAGATAAAACATTAACAAATATTCACATTTTCATTTCTAATACGAAATTTTAATGAATAATTTTTGATATAAAGAAAATATTTTGTGTATGAATATAAATGTAAATGTCAGTCACTCCTTCGATTTTGAACCTTAGTGAAATTCTGTGAAGCAAATAGAATATTTCGTTATATTAAAAAGAAAACCATTTTGCGCCTTCAAATAGATAGCTTTCATATTTATTATACTTTTATGAATTGCAAATACTTAGTCATTTAAAGATGAAGTATTTAATCACATAACAAATGCAGCATCAATTTTAAATTCTTTCATGACTATTAAATTGAACTACTGTCCATCAATTAGCGATTTTTATCTTAAATACCTTCAAGGCATTTAGTTTCATAGGGAAGGAATTTCTTTCGAGAAAAGTCTGATTATCAGAATGCTTACCGATATCCCGTAGAGATCAGTCGAATAATTTCTAATTCCATGACAATTTATTTACGATTTCATATTGAATCTCAGATGAAATAGAGAATAACTGAATTCGATATTCTGAATTCATTTCCAGGCGCATTTTATTTTCCGGGACAAATGGCACAATCTGGATAATAGAATTATGGGGTTCTAAGAAAATCGGACGAATTTTAGATTGTTCAGCTTAAAACTGGTTGCCAATTTTATAGGGTTTCCCAATTGAAATATAAATTCATTTCCTTTAACTCATTTTAAATTTCGCTGTAATGTATTTTAAGTTCTCAGTTTTCATGAGAACTGGACAAAAACCAAATACCTTATTTCTCAGTTGAAGCTGACGAAAACTTTATTTTAATCTCAAATTCGGTTCAAGTTTCCGAATCAAATATTTCACCGTTTAAAGCTCTTTTAGGGCTTTACTTTACATTCAGTCAGTTGCTTTAATGTGTGGGCATTCTATATATACACGAGTGTTCAGGTTCGAGTTCGTTTTCATTGCCAAGGAATAATATGAAGTTCTATAAATATCTCATCTTTGAAAATATAAAAGGAAACTTGAAGGATTTTTTGCATTTTCAGGAAACATTCTCTTCAGCTACTGCAGAAACCAATTGACAAGCCATTCTAAACTCTCAATTTGCTGTTCGAGATATCCTCGAAAATCGTCCATATAATATTCAAGTATCGATTTATTTTAGAGACTTCAAAGCTATAACTAGGTGACTGAAAGTGGGGCAAATGAGTGGTGTCATGAATGAGGAATGTCGCCGAATCATAAAATAATCACACTATGATTAAACGGGGGATCTGCAGCTACGTTACAGAAATGCACCTCGGTATCAAAACAATGTGCTGAACAGCATATAGATTACAAGACCACTTCCTTTAAGTTTAATGATGGAGGGATCAACTAATACTGAATGCTTAAGTTAAAAAGCCAGACGACCGTCATAGGAAAAGTCTGTGATACAGTTAAGTGAAGTGAAGAGCACAAGGGATGAAAATTGCCGAAATATGAATGGCATCGTTCTCACGACAGTTACCAGATTTATTCTTTGCAATATTCGCGAAAGTTCCACATTGAGAAATAATTCAAATATCTGAAGTTAATGTTTGATAAAATAATTTTATCTACATGTATTATCAACTACATAATTGGAGAATATTGAAAGTTGTTCCATAAACCTTTACGCAAGTAGGAAATATAACTACGACGCTGAAACAGCGATGATGCATTTAAACAATTCCAAGAAAAACATTCAAGATCTATTAAGGACGGATTGTTTTGATTAAATCTTCCCTTCAAAGAAACAAGCAAAAAACAAAATACTTTCTATATCCAAAGTGATAAAAGAACAAGTTTCACGAATCAAATTTGATTAATTAAGCATGTAAGGATCACCCAAAAGGAGAATTATCCAACATGTTAACCAGCCTGAAATCAGCCGAGTAGTTTACATCGTTGAATACAAAACATTAATCCAGATTTCGATCACTGGCAAGATAAGGGAATAGTACAGATTGTAAACTACTGTCTCGTAATATTGAAATTACAATCAAACTGGTTTGTTAAACGGGTGGAAACTATTGCAAAATGAATAGACTATGTAATATGGGAAATAGAATGGTTCAGATGAGAGGAATGTTATCACACACCAGCCACACCAGTACACCCAAGTGGTGACCCTGGACTTTATGAAAATTCCTTCTCGAACGGCCTTCTTTTAACGAAGCGTGGACTTGAAGCCATCCAGATAACTATGGAGGAGAGTTTGGCTGTTAAGATTCCAGCTTTCATTGCCACTGACCCCACTTTGTGTTTTCAAGTGTTTGAATCAATTTCAAGTTAGCGGTTCCTAAGCCGATCAGCGGCACAAGAATCAAATGCAATTGCTACGTTTCTCATTTACCGCCAGATGCGGCCATGACAGTTGGAGATGTCACCCTATCTCCCAAAACAACGGAACTATATTTAAAGTTAAAGGAGAAAGTAATAAGATATATCTAGTGGTAGAGTAAAAAATTCGACCCTCTCTTCAATTCTTTTTAACATTGTTATTGATAAGCTGATTAGAAATCCGAGAGATAGGGTAAGTCTCACCATTGATGGATTAACAATGTCAATTTCCACATATGCGGACGACACACTCCTTTCTGCTTCTTCCCCACCTGGCCTACAGCATTTCCTTGCTGAGACAACTAATTTTCTATCGAAATGAAATTTTCAGATCAACTGCTCTAAATCATTTACAATTGCAATCTCTACCGACTCCAAAAATGGTAAGACCAAAATTAACAATTACCTCTCTTTCAAAGTTAGTAATTTCCAAATTAGATCTCTTAAAGTTAAAGAATCATTCAAATATTTAGGTGTTAGCTTCTCGGCGAAAGGTGTTTTAGTAGCTGACTGCAGCGCGACCTATAATAACTATTTATCTATATTAAAATCTGCCCCCCCCTCAAACCTCAGCAAAGACTCTGGATTTTAAAGAACATCCTCTTACCTAAACTCGTTCACCTTCTGGTTTTGAGTCCCGTCCCCGCCGGGAAGCATGCCAAGCATGATTCTACCATCCGTGCATTCGCCAGGGTGTCCTGTACCTCCCTAGCTACTGCCCCAATGCCTATCTTCATGCTTCTGTTGCTGGGCTTGGTGCGTCTTCCCTCCGGGTTTTGTTTCCTTTATGTCGCCTCTCGAGACTAGGCAGTCTTGGTACTGTCATGTCCCGCTGGTGTATGGAGGGATCGGCCGGGGGATATTTGCAGCGGCTGGTGGATCGAGTGAAGCGCATCCAGCTTAGATAACCCCAGAGCATTTTTCCAATAAACTATATCAGTCAATAGATGGGAGCGCACTTTCCGATAGCTCGAAAGTGATTGGTCAAAACAAGTGGACCAAGATAACAAATTTCTATCAGGTAGAGACATCAACTTAGTCAAAACCCGGATAAACCGTCTCCCTACGGCATCACGATGCGCCTGGGGAAGATCAAGAAAGGACAAATACTGTAGAGCCGGCTGTCCCCGAAAAGAGACTTTAAACCATATTTCCCAGGCTTGTCCAAGAACCCATAATAAAAGAGTGTCCAGACATAATGCTGCATCCAACTATTTGAAGACAGCCCTGGAGAACCATGATTTTCTCCAAGCCTATCTTTGACTCTCCCTTTGGTAAGCGTAAACACGACCTTGTCGCCGAAAAGGACAAATAAATTTGTCATCGACTCTCAAGTGGTTGGCAATTCCGTCTACCTAAAGAGAGCCAACCTGCGAAAAATTAGTTACTATCGTGACAACCAAGAACTTGACGATTCCATTCGGAAGGAACATCTGGCCACCGATGGAAATTATGTGGTTGCCACATTGAATTTCCGGGGTTTTTGGTCGGAAAAATCTGCTGACGATCTTGTCGGCAGATTTAAAATTCTAAATCGTTCCGACCTGTCTGTGATCTCAGAGTGTTGCTCGGTGCCTATGCATCGTTCACCATGTTCAATAGATCCACCGCCAGGGCCACTGCGGCGAACGCATAGGAATTTCCGTCATGCCACTTGTCATCAAGCGCAGTTCCGTCCTCGGACGTACTGGACCTTCATTTTCTTCTTTATTAATTGTGCGTTACATTTGTTTTGTCGTTTCGAAAATTTGTAAGGGTTTCAAGTTCATTCCTTAAAAAACTGATAATATAACTATTTTTTTCTGTTAATAAAGAGATTTGAATAGGGTAAAAAATTCGACGACTAGAGAACAGATGGGAGACAGAAAGCCATTGGAATTATTTCGCGTGATAGAGAAGGGCTCAGAATCGCATTATGTAACCGATTCACTTCTATTTATTAGAATTCTTACAGCAACTACCTCTAGCTATCTGGATAATATTTAACTCCAAACGGCATTTTAGAGGTAAAACCTGTTCAGATAAGTGCCGTCTCAAAACCTCCAAGTGCCAATTGTTTTTGGAGAATTGCGACTTCTAGGTACTTAGTCTTTTATGCCGAAGTATGAAAAACTGCGGCTATTGAAAAGCGATTCTTTAAATGGTTCTTACTCCCGCCCCCTGTCAAGTCCTGCTCAGCCGACAGAATCGAATTTGTGTTGGCATTTGAATTGTGAAGAATTTGCTTGAAAGGCAAGAATTGCTTTTCAGCCCTGTTCTTTTCAGGGAAATGCAAAGAGTAGCGGCGTCATACGCCTTTCCTTCAACATCCCGTGTTCATGATCGGAAAACTAATATTTTCTTCTTGTTTAAACTGGTAGTGTCTGTTCAATCCTTCCCGACAACGAAACTCAAAAACAAGCTACTCCAGTTCAAACTTTCCTTGTGACAAATAGTACACCAAATTCAGGTGTACGACCAAAAATGAATGTCATTGTATCTTGGCTCAAGAAGGCTATTTGTCTATCCATTTTTTGTAATGATATTTATTGGTGCAGATTTCTTACCATTAATATAAAACTCGATTTCATGGAGCGTCGTTTATTTAATAACTGTACTAAACTAAATTGTAATTGCGTAATTAGAAATTCCAATATGTTTTGTTAAAATTCGTGTTGATAATGATATTTCTAAATTTATATATTTAATAGTTTACTGTGTTCAGAATCGTTTTAAGAATAATATAGTAAATATTGATTGAAGTGAAACCACAGAATCTCTAAAGCAAAGACTAGATAAAAGCTTTGTACTAAATGGCGATTTTTTCAACATCCAACTGAATTTTAGATAAGACAAGATTTGAAAAATAATGGAGATCAAGATTCGAGCTGGGAATCTCTTCTAAATACCTCTTCAGAGGATCTTGAATATATTATCAGCCATAAACATCGCCACGATTATTCTTTAGAAATATCTGAAGGTAGCTTTGTAGCGACATCTAAACCTCCATTCCAAAAATATCAGAAGCGACTCCTTGCAGTAAATAATCTCAGATCACAAATTCTAGAAGTACCAAGTCATGAGATTTATAACAGTCACTTTTTTCAAAGAACATTCTGATCAGATTCAGGTGTCAGAAAACTAACAACTTAGGATTGTTATACAGTACGTACTGCACATCTTTGTGACCGCTTTGAAAAACTAGATTATGGATTCTCAATGTACTTTCGGAGTGAATAGTTTATCATTTCTTGGTTTTCAAGTTTCCGGGAAGGTTTTTCTCTTCCTCATCGAGTAGAGGCTATTCAAAAGCTTCCAAGACTAAATATCACTCAATTGCGGAGATTTCTAATATATTCTGTGGTGCACCTGGCATCACGCTTTGTTATGCATCTGACACATTTCACATATTCATATAAATAGCGAATTAATCCATAGCCGAGAGAGATATTTTCTTGCTCTATGCCTTTTAACAACTATTTGCTGCTCTAGAGTCATGATAATTTTGATGTTTTTCTCTAATATAGTTAATTTGATTATGTTTAACTTAAACTACTTATTTTTTGCCACATCCATGCATCAAAAGGCTATGTTTAATTGCTATTAAATATACTCTCATCAATCATAAGAATTTTATGTTAACTTTCTGTTTGATTTGTATTTTTTTTAGTAAGATCCAAGTATGGTCAGGCTTTCTACATATGTTTGAGAAGACTTCCTATGACGTGAGCGACAGGCAAGATAGCACATCACACCAGTTATGCAATTAAATTTGTTAGTTTTTCTCCAGATTTCAACTCCACCTCTGGATAAAGCAGATTTTTGCTAAATCTGCGCTGTTCAGATTACTTCTTATACCCTCACTGCCCCACGAAAAAAAATTGAAAAGACTTTATTCAAAACTCTCGGCAGTGAGTATCGCTGTTTCTCAAGTAAATAGATTGATTCCGGAATTATAAGAAAAGGACCGAATCAGAAATCAATTTGAAAATCCCAGAAATACTCATTTCTAATAGATAACAAAATCGGTAGCAACATTTTACGTAAAGATCAATGAGTTAATGAGGGAGAAAGAATTAGATTGCAACTTTGAAGAAATGTTTAAGAATTAAATACATAAGCATAACAATGAATATGAAATTTATAAAGATTGCACATTAAAATTGTAATGATAAAATCGTTTATCAAGACATTTAACCTCTAGTGTTTAATAAAATTAGATATTTTCATTTATAGATGCGAAAATTGAGCGACTTCGCCAAAAATGTGTGAAAATGCATCATCCTCTTAGATAAAATATCACCCAGCCTATATATATTCTAGACATATTTTTATCAAATTTGTATTCTGTTATTCATACACAACTTAGTGATAATACATGTAAACACAGGTACGATTTTGAAATAGCCTTGTATAAGTATCGTGTTTCAAAATAAAGTATATAATTCCTAGCAAAAACATTTGATGTTTCAAATTTACAATATATAGGTGTACCCTTAAGATTGACTTTCACAGTATTAATGGCATGATCACATTATTAAAAGGTTAAACTCTCAATACATGAAATTTAACAATGAAACATTCATATTTACAATAAGAAAGTTTCATTTATACTTCTGATATTAGCATATTACATGAAATAATTCACCAACCATTTAAATGCAAAATCGGGAGATTTCTTTCCTAGTCCGTATTTTATAAGTCACTTTAAATTTTTGAATAGCAAATTTCTAATTATTTATCCGAAGCAAGTACTCTCGGTTATTAAGAGTTCCATCTCTGCATATTCAAGGGGCTTTTTATCACCTTCAATATACGTCAATCGAAAGATGATCTAAACTTCAACACAAACACAAAGAAAACCTTAGAAGACATTCTTACAGATAAGGGTATCAAAACAACTCGAGATCCCTTTGCCCTGGTGACAAAGTTGTGCGCAAGGGTGCTGGAAACTAGTTTCGGATGAAATACCGCCTGAAGATTGGTCTTCAGGAATGTGTCTACAAGCCAAGCGGACGATTTTATCTTTATAATCACCTTCCATCGAGAAAAAAAAGACTCCAAAATTAAAGTAGAGGAAGACCTTTCGAATCTTCAAGAAATGGGCCAATCAACTCAATTCCACACTCTACCGAAAAATCATTTATATACATCAGTAAGCCAAGAAGATTCCCTACAATAAAATGAGAATAAAGAGAAAAATTATTAACCATCTAGTGTCACGACCGACGAAAACGCGAACTACGCAGCACATCTTTCAAATCCCAAAATAAAACAACCCCTCACATTTCAAAATTTTAAATATCAGGACCCACTTAAGGGCTCGATAAAGATTTTAGTGTTGTTGAAAGGGCGTTTCTCCATGGAGCAACAGTCCGTGGGTATTCTTTCAGGTCGAGGCAAATCGGCTCCTCAATCCCATTTCAAAGGAAATTTCTGCTGAAATTCGGGATGTCAATAGTATAATCTCTACAGCAGCTCCTCAAGTCATTGAAAGACTCCTTCCCCTTTACCTAACATTCTTCTTAATCCAAATTCGCAGAGTTTTTCATATCGTTACCCAATATATCGTTTTTTTTGTCTTAAGTAAATTTTTCTATGTTTTCTTTCGTTCCATTTATTCTTTGTTTGTCTTCTATTTATTTTTCTTATTATTTTGGTTCCTGTTTTAAATCTGAGTTTGCTCTAGAACCAAGATTTTCTCTTAGTCCCTGTACTCATTTGTGCAAAGCTCCAATATGACCATGCATTTTTTGTTATAGGTTTTTACTAACGACGCTACGAAGTACTTTTCCAAAGTTTGCCCGAATCCACTGTTTGGGAATCTCCACGAGTCTAGACGCAGGGATATGCAGTGGTGTTAAATTGGTTAAATATATAGTTAAGCGAGGAGCAATTTCAGTCGCAATTAATCAGTACAATTGCGTTTCGGAAAATATTTCGAAGTGTTCTTCGATAGCGTGGAAGGTGTTAAATATTCATCTGAACTTTATTTGCAATGGGTCAATTATAGATTCGGTATAAATATATATGTTACGACGTCTATCAAATTGACCGGAGAGACAACCTGTATTTATGGCTGGATGAGATTTAGAAAATCACTATTCCACGGAAACTGCGTGTTCAACCTGTATATAATATTCAGTTGACATTTCGGAAGTTTATATAATGAATTTATAGAATACAAATTTCACTTATTAACATTCAGCAGCTTCGAAAACAAGAATTTCCAGGTGTATGCTTATTCTTTATAATCAATTTTAATTTTAATTTTAGTTATTTTGTGTGCAAAGGTCACTGAATAATAAAATGGCCAAGTATATGAAATTACAGAAATGCTTATCGCAATTCGAATTTACTTTAACTGGACAGGGAAACTGTTGACATTGTTCTATACCACTTCACTGGAAAACTACTTTTTCCCATACTACCAGAATTGAAAGTGTAAATTAAGCTTCTTTCTAATATGGGGCGTATATATTAAATTTAGCAATTTCGAAGAATTCCCGCCCTCTCACCAGCCGGCTGGTACCCATCCCGTCCTATCTTTCTAGAAGCAAGAAAATGGGGTGTGAGTCAGACTATTTTTATTCCTATCCTTTTTCGAGGTTAACAAACTCGTTCTGGTTTTCCCGCCCAAATACCTTATTCCATGAGTGCGCGCGCACTTCCCTTACGTTTCCCTTTACATCTTTCCTAAATAAAGAAGCTTAGCCTTGTACTTCAACACTGGAGTAAGTGGGAAAAAAGTTTCTTTAAGTCCCTACAACTGAAGTGAATATAATCCAAATATTCCAGGAATGTTTGTCTGAATGAAACATTACTTCCGTCTCTGGTAATCATGGCAGAGGTAGAAGGAGGATTTCTGTCTCTGCTATTGAAACTTCAATGACCTCTGAACACATTGTGATTGTGAATATTAGAAATTAGCATCTTAGCTTTTATTAATATACAAGGAAGATATTTCGTGGATATTTAAATGTTAAGAGAACATGTACTTTGTTTAATTTGGTGCCTTTCTTCCCGCACTCATTCTAGTAAGCATTCAATGAGACTTGTCTTTAATTCATCCCTGAAATACTCCTATACTAGTACTAGAGTATACTCCTATCCATATTAGAGTATACTCTTATTAGAAACCGAAGAATATCCTAGACTTAATAAAATTTCTTAGATTCATATGTTCCAATTCCGAGTCATTACGCCGCACATGACAGAAAATAAACAGCTAATATCTTCAGAATTATTTTACTTTCAGGTGTAATATTTATGCAAATGAACTGTTAGTGCATGCATGCGAATGAATTGAATCGAAGGGAAAATGATAAATTTTGGTTTTACGAGAATTTTGAGCATTGCTTTTATAAACATCCACTTTTGGTATTCTCTTGCTGTTAAAGATTAAAAGTGAAATATATAATTACAAAAACAACGAGGATAATTTATTCAAATTCTTAACCGTTTACAGCCTATGTTTAGCCGACAGGTCATAATGGATCACTTTGGCGCTCTTTATTTTTAACTTCTAAAGCTGCACTTGCACTGCAATGATTTACAGGTATCAATAAAATCATTTTTCATTTTCAGAAGCTCCAAACTGAATTTTTTACTCGCGTAAATTTTCCATCGAATAACCAATAAGTGTTCAAAGATTTAATAAATCTAAGCTTTGCATTTACATCCCTTTAATTTTCAAACATATTAGTTGGTGTATACAATCTCTGCAACTTTAAATACCGTGAACTGTGACGTGGTCCCTCCCTCCCTACTCTACTCTACCGCACCCCCCACCACGAACTCGGGCTCCTACTCGCCACCCACTACTGCCTTTAGACTGCCTTTTGTCTGTTATAAGTGGTGCACGCTTTGGTGCTGTGTGTGACGTGTGTTCTGTGCATTGTTCTGTGTAATGTTTGTTTAGTGTTTATACTTACAACATTAGCTAATGGTGAATGAGTCAAACTATACTCACTAGGAGTGTGATTGTTCTATAGTTGGTGAACCTCGAAGATTCCTCCAAAATAAACCGAAAACATGCGAATGTGTTCTTAGATGCTCTTCTGAAGAGATACAAATTCTCACTCGTGACAAACAATGAAAATGCAAGTTTCTCTAAGGTAGCCTCTAACGGTAGCGAAACAAATCGAATGTTTGTACGATAAAGCATCCATTCCTTCATCGTCCGACTGCCGAATTATAAAGCTTATTCATGTGTATCACGATTAATATATTAAAATAAGAAATTCATATAAACGTGATAAAAATGAGCCTTTATTTAATGCTAGGTTAGAAGACTTGAAACTTAAATCTAGATCACTTTTTGACGTCGCGACTTGTAAATGCACGATGACGGTGAACTGTAGATGCCAAAAAACACCAGATGCATGTCAGTGTGCAATTCTAATTAAATGCTTATGTGAAAAAACAAAAGAAAATCCCTGTCCTCGAGTTGAGGTTCATGTTTCTTCAAAGGAATTACAATTTAGGGAAAATCTGATCTATTGACAAGACAGTTACAAAAGAGTTAAATGTGAAGGACGAGCGGAAAGCTCGCGATCTTCAGCAGGCACTGAGTGGCAAAGAAGCTCCTAAAATAGGAGAGTTCTCGGAAATTGATGAACACAAACAGTTCTATTGAAGACTGAGTATGAGAAAGATGAATCCAAACCAAGTATATCTACTGAAAAGCCCCAATGGCAGATGAGAATTCAACTTAGAGCAACAGCTCTAAACAGTTATCGGTTCGGAGTTTCTGATCGGGCAACAGCTGTCATAGCGTCGAGTGTTCTGCGAGACGTTGGGATAATCGACACAGATTCTTCCTATGTGGTTGATAAGTGTAAAATAAGAAGAGACAAGAGTCGTGTTAGGACGGATTTGAAAAGTAAATTCACACCTCCTGAGGAAAGTTGGCGTCTTTTCTTTCACGGATGAAAAAAAATACTTTGTTCGCCGAAAATTTGAATGCCAAGGAATTTCGCAGGAATGTGAAAGAATAAGACTATTTCCTTATCCAGGAACTGGATCAACTCTTATTGGACATATGTGATAAACTCGAGGAAGGAGATACAACTCGAAGCATTATTTCTCATTTGTCTGAACTATCAATATCACTAGAAAAACTAGAAGTAGAAGGGGATGTGATGGTATTGTAACCAACACTGGATGGAAGAACGGTGTTATCCACAGACTAGAAAATCATATAGGACGCCCGCTACAGTGGAGAATATGCCTCCTGCATTTTAATGGGATTCCTTTTTGCCACATTTTCCAACATATTGACGGTCAAACTGCAGGACCTAAATCTTTTAGTGGGCCAATCGGGCAGCAGCTCACTTGCTATGAACCCATTATGAACCCATAGATTGTTCGATTCCCGATATAGACAGGATTTTGTTGAACAAAGGCCAACAGTATTTGTTTGACATTTCAAATGCAATCACCTTGGGACATTGTCCAGAAGACTTGGTAAATCGGGACCCTGGTCCTTTGTCTCATTCCAAACGGCTAACCGAGTCCTTAGGTTGTACCAGATTCATCCGGAAACTTAAAAGAAATAGTTGGCTTCATCTTAAAACCATGCATGCCTGTGTGGTGTGCCATAAAAAAGAACAAATATTTTACTGACGGACCAAAAGAAGTCTTTCAAGCAATCCAAACATCACCGTATTTATCCAATGAATTACTTCAAGTGGTCGATCCAGTAATACAACGAAATGCGTTCTTTGAGCACCCAGAGAATGGTCTGTTGACAATGTTTGTCGATGAAAGAGAACATATTCGGGATCTCAGTTACAGAAGGATCTTAAAAGCAAGACAAAACGTCCCAAAGAAGACTGTTAGAAATTTCGTACCACCGAAGATAAACTTTCAAGCTTCCTATTACACTGAAATCATTAATTTGAATTCTTGTGTGGTGTACCCTCCCCCCAATGCTGCGGCACATAAGTAAAGATAATATTAAATCACTCAATTCTGACACTACGCCCATCAGAGAAATATAAAAGCTTCCCTGTCACACCAAGCCTGTGGAGAGGTGCTTCAAACTTGTGACAGAGACCTCGAATAAAGTATGTGGACATGAAGCTACAGATAACTATATCCGTGCAACACTGAAGTCTAGATCTGTTCTGCTTAATCTCTCCAAAAATCAGACTTGAAATGTGTAGTAGATATAGAAAAGTAAAAAACATAGCAAACCAAAGAATCCTACCCTATGGAAAATCTTTGTAAATATAATGTAAATACTACACCCAACAATTGGATGGTTGGGTAGGGTGTGGGTGGAACTCAACCTGCAACCACTTCCACGTGGCGAGTTCTGGGTCGTTTTGTTGTAGCAAAACGAGCGAAGAGTTGCACAATGAAAACTGCGAAAAATTGGTAAATTTCTGTTTTTTCTTAGACATTGTGCGCACGGAAAAAATTAGATGGTTGATTAGAATTTTAGGTTATTTAAACCAAAAAACAAAAATAAAAAATAAAGTGTGTTTATTTTAAAAGTTTTAACCAAAGTAAACAATTTACAAAAAAGACGCGTGTTTTGCAATTTTTCATTAACTACGTACGATGCGCAAACGGAAGATGTTAACCGGTTTTAATTTTTTTTGTGCTATTTTTATTCTCTTCACAACAGGCAACTTTTCCGCACTAAACTGTTCCGAAAAAATTTTTTTCGTCCCACCCTACTATTCAGATCTACCATCTGATTAGACGATACATTGCGTTTTGGAGACTTGATTCAAGTCTTATAAGAGTCTATAGAATACCTGCGAGTTTTATGGATCTCACATAATTTGTGATAAAATTATAGTGTCTATGAATAAATTCACAGTTGACATGTTTAAGCTAGTCAAGTGGTTCGACTGGAAAAGGCTTTTAAACAGAAAGGCTTTTAAATAGGTCGAATTCCAAGTTATTTTCGTCCTAAGCTTATAACCAAAATTCAGTTGAGCATTTCGGTAGTTAATAAAAGAGTCTTCATTCCTAATTAGAACCGATCGATTCCAATGTTAAGAAAACAAAGTCCTTGCAAATAACTCGGCAGTAAGTGTCAAGTAGGCTTACCACATTTCGATCAAAAATATGCAGATTGTTAAATTATGTTCCTGAACATACATGAGTGATCGAGAAAAAGTCGCATGTAAATTTTTTGGGGAAGAGAAGGGAAATTTGAAATCAATCGCTAGCACGAATTTCAGTAAAAGTTTGTTGTTTACCACTTTAAATGATGGTTCGATCTGTTGGACAGTTTTTCTCGACAGGGGAAAAGACATCCTGGTATTTTGGCTTGTTTTGGTGGAACGATGGAATCCACGCAGTGCAGTGATCAGCATCTTCGTAGAGCCAGCTCTCCAAAAGAGTGGAATCTGTTACACTGTCCAATATTGCGAGCTTTCAATAAGGATGGTATTCTGAAGCATTTTAGAATGCTTTGCAAAGTTTAAGTGTAAACTCTCCCATTGCATGTCTTGTCAGCCATTGTTAAAAGACTTTTTACAAACAGCACTAAATCCCTATACAACAAAGATCTGAAGTAAATTTAAAGGAAGTTCTTTAAAAACTCTTAAGCAACACTCAGAGTTTTTCCAGAGCTCAGTTTTTCATCTTCAGCAGCGGGGTGTTTAAACTATCGGTAAAGATTTCTTAAATTCCAAGTTCTTCGAAAAGAAAAAAGACGCACCATTGAATAGTTCATTAATATACTCACTTTCTACATAACCAAATGTTATTTCACTTATTCTCTTGACAATATATTAGTCAACATCCAAAGCACTCATTCAGATTGAGCAGAATTCCACTAAAAGTAATCCAGATTCTTACCCCTCAGAAATTGTGAAATTTAATTGGTTCATGTCAGATGGAATGAAGGGGTTTAAAGATGCTTTGTAATGAAACGTCTAATAAACCTTTTTAGGAAACAGATTCGATTTGTCTGAGCATGTTTCCTGAATAGATAACCTTAAGTAAAAAAATTCTAAGAATATGTCATTAGAGCATACATGAATGTCGATAGCGTACACCAAGTAAAAGCATCAAGAAAAAAGACCTGGACAGAATTGCTATAAAAGACAAATAATAACGTTAATTTTACCAATGAAATGGCAATAAGCTTAAACCATATGAAAGAATCCTTCAAATGATGTCCATCAAGTTACACCGTCAATTAAAATGGGTCGATCAAAAATGTCTAGTAGCAACAGCAGACTAAGAAAACGAACTTCGATCTTGATTGGTTCCGCAATTTCAGCAGGATAAAAAAAGATCCAAACTGACTATTGGAAACAAGATTAAAATATTTGCGTAGTAGCACAAAATAGTGAGTATAACATTTTCGGTCTATCATTTGGTAAAATGGCAGATATTTATCTGAATATGTGCTCAGAAAGATATTTATCTAATCCTGCAAACCTGTCAAGGTTCTATTTAAATCTAAATATGTAGTGTGAAAAAATGCACCATGTTAATTTATAAACTCTAAAAGGGGCTTCTTGAAATATGGATAAACAACGTGGAAAGGATCACAATATTGTAAAGTCAGTTTCTGTCGATATTCAAGTGTTAATATAATTAGACCAAGTACATGACTTCAAGATAATAAAGCTTCCATGACAAACTCGTTTTTTTCACTAGGAAAGCTATTTGACTATTAAATTTTTATCTGCTGTTGTCGAATCGCGAAAATATCGCCTATCACATGGAATCTTTGAAATATTGAGTACCACAATATATTCGCCAATCCAAATAAATAATCTAGTATTCTGTGTGACAAATTTGTTCCTATTAGATATTGAAATTTGTACTCGCAATACAACCGCTTTGATAACGCAACTCAAATCTGTCTAAGAAAGTTGAGGTCTGTGCACAACCAGGCTTTCTACTTTTCATACTTTCATCTGCTGGAGAAACAAATTTTATCCTAAAGTTATTACATTTAATCAGATGAATTCTTTTTGCTGGATGCATTTTATGAGAAACAAAAGGAATATCATAATGGTAATTTGCAGGTATACGAGATCTGTGGCTGCTGAAGTTTACAATGCTTTAAACTAATTCATCTTTGGTTGGTTTATTGTGTTGGGTTTTGGCGCAAGAGCCATGAAGCGACCTATACCGTAGAAAAATTGTCAAATCACGTCAAATTAAAAAAACAAGATTGCCATAAACAAAATTGATATAAAAGGTGATCAGTTAAAATCATCGCTTAAATAAGAGAATAAAACCTGGATTGTTTTCTAAAAATGTAAAAGATGAACATGTGGTTTTTCTTTCCAAGCAGAATGGGAAGTGGAAATTCAGTAGTATTAAAAAAGGTAAACGCTATGAGTTAAAATCTGAGCATTCCAGATAAATGTGATGAATAGACATAATACAGTTGTATTTCAGGAGCGACATTGAAGCTTGTTCTCCGAGCAACAAGTGACGGTGAGTAAATCTTGTGCGCCCCACGTAGCTGAGTTAAAATAGTAATTTCTGTTCTTAAGGAAGCTAAGACTGTACAGTTGGTTTGAGAGCACGAAGTTTGTTTCTGGTCTCAATCGTTCCATTGTTCCTGCCATTTAAGGTGTAAAGTAACAATTTCATACGATTTTTTTGAAATCGCCAACAGGAATAGTACAATTTATAGAAAATAGAAGTTCTTGGCAGCCTATCAGCCTGTTCGTTTCCAAATATCCTAACGTGAGAAGTGGTATCCAACAAAGGTTTCAATAAACCCTGAGAAGTTAATTTTTCTAAAAGTATCTAAAAACATTAAAACCAGATGAGCATGATCAAGATGAGTCGAGATTCTTTTAAAACACCCCTAAAGAATCTGTAAATTATGAACACTTGAACGCTCTGGAAATTTGGCTATTCTAATGTATTGGTAGATACCCGCTGTGAAATAGAACAGGATGAAGAGACGAAAAGAAAATTGAAATTGGAAGAATGACTGTGAAAACTGATTGGGTTGATTTAGATCCATCTGTATAGATGTGGCAATAAACTATTATAATAAAATTGTGTTCTATAGTTTTTACATAATGTCAGTTGTAATGGATTTGTGAAAGTTTTCAAAATAGGTGTAATGATATATGTTTCGAAAAATTTCCATGGGGAAATTTCTGCTTTGGCTGGATAGCACGCGGGGTATAACAGGTTTAGTTCCGTAAGGATATGTTATGGACTCGTGAGAAAAAATACAGGAATAAAGGGTTTCCTATTTCAGTGAATCCAGAAATGGACGAAGTTTAAATTAAGAAATGGATTATATGTATTTGATTTGATTTCAAAATAATAATGCAGTGATAACATTTGTTCTATAATTAAGAGCAGGATCAAAACAGTCGACGGGCAGACTCTGAACAGGGAATTTTGTGCTCCGGAGAGAGTTTGAGAGCTGCGGGTGGTTCAATTTTTGTAGAATACTTTTTTCTAGCAAACCATAACTGACAAACCAGCAATCAAGTTTAGAAAGTATTGTGGCCTTATAGATTCTTATACGAAGGCCCATCAGCTCCCCAAGCCAGGTGCAGGATAAAACCTTCGTATTATTCAATGATTTCTTGACATTTTTACGTAATTCGTACTACGTGGAGAAAGGAGTTTGCTGTCGAAAATAACGCCCAAAAAATCTAATTTCCTTCCAAAAGGAATTATACACCAGTTCAATTTAAGCTCAGGGTCCAGGGTGAAGTTGTCCTTGCTTTCGACAAACAGGGTAGTTTTGCTGCGGGAGATAGTGTAAACCCATTATCATCGGGACCACTGAAATATATTTATGAGTAGCAGTCTGTAATTGACGCTGAATACAATTCATGTTCATCCCAGTACAAAAAATGCACAAGTCGTCTACGTATAAGTAGCCCTTTACGGAGAGGGGTAATTGATTTAAAACATTGTTAATTTTTAAAATCAACAGAGTGACACTTAAAATGCTCCCCTGGGGAACACCTTCCTCTTGAATAAAATAATCAGACATTTCGGATGCCAATCTGACTCGAAATCTGCGAAGACGCAAAAAATTTTCAATGAAAATGGGAAGATTTCCGCGTAAGTTGGTATCGTATAAATCTTTAAGAATGCCGTACCTCCAGGTACGGTCGTACGCCTTCTCAATGTCAAAATAAATTGCGACTAAATGTTTCCTTTGTAAAAATGCTAATCGAATGTCTGTTTCTAAAGCTAAAATGTTGTCCAACGTAGAGCGTCCTTTCCGAAAGCCACTTTGAAAAGGGCTAAGCAAATTTTTATTCTCCAAAAAGTGGGTCAGTCGACGGTTTATCATTTTCTCCAATAACTTGCATAGGCAGCTTGTTAAAGCGATAGGGCGGTAGTTCAAAGGATTTGTTATATCTTTGCCAGGCTTGGGAATTGGAATGATTATTGCCTCTTGCCATGAGGAAGGAAAGCATTGCTCATTCCAAATTCTATTGAACAAATAAAGTAAATTAGTTTGAGATTCTGTTGTTAAATGTAGCAGCATGATGTAACTGATATTATCGGGGCCAGGAGATGACTTACGGACATTCGATAGGCAGGCTTGAAATTCTTGAAATGTAAAGTTGCAGTTGTAAGAATAGTCCGATCGGGAATTGAAATTTAGTTTCCTTTTCTCAGTTTTCATTTTATGGTTTAAGAATTCACGGTTGTAATTTTTACTGTTGGATGTATTAGCTAAGGTTGATGCTATTGTATTTGCAATTCCTTTTAATGATGATATTGTTTGGCCGTTGACACATAATGCAGAGATGGGATTGGAAATGGGAGTACCAAATGCCTTTTTAACTTTATGCCACAATTCGCGGCTAGATATGGAGGAGGTGATACTAGATACGAATCTTTTCCATGAAGTCCTTTTACTGTACCGCTCTATGCGTCGAAAATCTGCTCTAGATCGCTTGAATGCTATTAAGTTGACCGTAGTTGGGTACCTACGGAATTTACCCCAGGCTTTCCGTAGTCTCTTTTGTGCCTGTTGGCATTCATTGTTCCACCATGGTTTATTTTGTTTTCTATTTTTGCCCTTGGAGCGTGGTATGGAATCATTAGCTGCGCCAATAATTGTTTTTGTAACTAATGAGACTGCGTCATCAATAGTATTATTTTCTACCATTTCGGATGTGATATTTGCCAACAAGGAGAACTTTACCCAGTTTGCGGCAGCAAAAACATATTTTTGAGAAAGGTAAGAGGTATATTGCCCGGATCTATTATCAGTTAAAATTACTGGAAAATGATTGCTATTGTGTAAATTATTGTCTATTGTTAAATCAAGAAACGGCAGAATTGATGGTGAACAAATGGCAAGATCTATAACATGAAATGTTCTTGTGGGTTGGTGAAAATAAGTTGGCTGGCCGGAATTTATAAGACAGAGATTGTGGTCGGTAAGAAGCTGTTCAATTTGAAAACCACGGGAATTAGAATCTGGACTGCCCCAAAGAGGGCTGTGACCATTGAAATCGCCAAGTAGTAAAAAAGGTACCGGGAGCTGAGAAATCAGATTGTTTAAATGCGTTTGATCTATCGGCTGATTTGGAGGTAAATATAAATTGCAAATAGTTAGAAAAGATTGTACTTGTATGCGTGCAGCAACAGCTTGTAACGGAGTGTTTAAATTCAGGGGGATGCAAGGCGAGTCATGTGCCACAAGTAGAGCAACCCCTCCTGAAGCTCTGCCATTTATATTGTTTTTAGTCAAGACTGAGTAATATTTAATGTTTATTCGATCTTCATCTTTAAGATGGGTTTCCTGTAAGGCAATGCAGTCGGGCTGGTAATCATTTATAATATCCTTCAAATTAGTGTTTTTGTGCTTGACGCCACGGCAATTCCAAGAAACAAAGGAGGCCATGATTGCAAAAAAAACCCAACAAAAAGGAAAACCACTTTTAAGAAGACTTGGAAGAAGGTGGAGGAGCATCAGTGTCGCTAGTGGACATATTAGACAAATCATCTTCGTCAGATGTATACACCTTTAAAGGTGGGTCACTTTCATTTTCCATAGAAGTATTTTTAGGAACTTTCAAGAAGTCCTGTTTATTTAAAGCTTGTTTATTAAGCAAAGAAGAGTCCTGATTTCTTTTACCTGCCAAAATTCTGGCTCTTTTGGCAACTTTAGATTCTTTAACAGTTTCCCATTTTCCAGCTTTTTTCATCTGTTTGGAGTTGTCAGTATTCTTAGATTTACCTGGAGTTTTTGATTTTACAGGTGATGGGACTTTGCTGGTGGATGGCTGTTCATTTAATGTGGTTGAAGAGGAGGACTTATTGTGCGACTGATTGGGGGCAACAGATTGACAACAACAGGTATGACAGTGAATATTGGTAGTATAATCGACTGTTTGTGTACTTTGGGGCAGACAAGTTTTAACTGTTTGAGCATAGGTCACAGATTTTTGTTCTGGAATGAGTTTTTTAGCCTCAAGATAAGATATAATTTTTCTGACCCTGAGTTCCTGAATTTTCTTTTCTGTTTTGAATTGTGGACAGAGTTTCGAATCAGCAGTGTGAGCCTGAGAGCAGTTTCTGCATTTGGGGTCCGAGGTACAATCGTTGGCTGAATGACCGATAACGGAACATTTGGAGCAAGTAAGTTTACCGCGACAAACAGTTTTAGAGTGGCCGAATCTTTGACAATTAAAACAACGGATAGGATTTGGAATGTATGGTTTCACTGGGCAGCTTAGAAAACCTGCTTTGATAGTGGATGGAAGTTTCGTACTATTGAAAGTCAGAATGATATGTTTCGTGGGGATTAATTTTCCTTCTCTTTTAATATTTATTCTTCGAACGGCTGTGACGCCTTGAGATGAAAGTTCTTCCAAAATTTCAGTGTCTGAAGACCCAACTAATTCCTTCTCAGACACGACACCTCTGCTAGAGTTGAGGCCTCTGTGCACTGACACATTAACTGGATGGTCCAAAAACTTCTTGGCAAGGAGAAATGACTTTGTTTGTGTCGCAGATAATGTTTCGATGAGTATATCACCGGATTTAAGTCTTTTAACCGTTTTGGGGCTACCACCAATACCTTTTAACGCTTTTTCAATTGCAAAAGGTGAGAATTTTGAAAGTTCATTGTTCGGTAGAGAGATAATCAGAAATCGGACATGTTGCGCAAGTGTATCAATATTGAGAGTCGGAATCGAACGTGTTTCAAAAGTACCCATACAAGGCAATAAAATATTCGGGCCCCGACGGCACCGCCCACCATGGAGCCCAACAAGGGAAGGCAATTACCGGCTCTGGGAAACCCCAGCCTCGGCATCCACCTTGATGCTAGCCGGGACCTATACGCTCAGGGCCACTTCCGGGAACGTTGACCACCCTTAACGCCAAGCCCCAGAAGTTGGCCACTTTCGCTTGATCCCCTTGAGCAGATCAGCCATGCGACTGGGATACCAGCCGATTGATACACCGGGGACCGAAATGTACCACCCGTCTAATGGGTCGCCACGCACGGCCAACACGTGGGGGTAATTTGCTGTCCATGAGAAGCTGGAAGCAAACAGAGCGGCAACAGCTTCTCATGGAGAGCTCCCTCGCCAACCCTCGAGGGAAGGAAGAAAAAGCAGAAACTCAAAAGGAAGGCTAAAACTCGAAAGGAGAGCAGACACTAGGGTATCTCGGGGTCGTGAAGCCCGTCACACCTAAAGAAGATGTGCCCCTGAGGGGGCATCTATCTTGGACATCGAATTTTAAAATCCTGTATTTGAATAAAGAATTTTCTTAAATTGTTATTTTAGAGCGAAAAATGGTAGCCGTTTCATCCTTTATGATCGTATAACATAAAAGGTCTTATTCGCAAAGTTACTCTGTCATACTTTTGGGCAGGTATACAATGAGGAATTTTCCAAAATCGACAACAACAGTTCTGAAAGTTGACGACTTTCTAAGTTTGTTTAGAAAATAGTTACCTGTCGAGGGAAGACGGAACAAATTTGGAAAATATTCAATTTACACAGTTCCGTATTCTACCTGCTACTCAATTAGATTTCCAATATATAAAACTTACTATAGTCTTGTGTCGATTTAAATTTGCACAATAAATTTTTAACTAATCTTCCATCCCTGTTCAATTCGTTGAAATTTCAGAACGTAAGTTCTGTCTAATGCAAAGTGTGCATTCAGAGCACAATACTCGAAAAATACATCTTTCGGCTATGCCGTCCCCGCTTTCAATTATCCAAAACATTGAACAATCTTGTTGTTAAAGGCTTATATCTCGAAAAGATGGTGCAATAGTATGTTATGAAGGAGAGTAGGGACTTGCTCAAGAGGAGACATCGTCATGTCATGGGTTACTAGTCCAAACTTTCTTTATCCCTTCAAAAGCATGGAAACGGTAAACTATTCACATATTTTCTGGAAAGCCAGGAATCGGGGATAAATCCAACACTTCGAACAATCTTAAAGCGCAGTTTCACACCGTCCCTTTCAAAGGGTGTTATTTAATTAAGATGATAACTTTGCAGTATGATTAGAAATGAAAGCAAGGAATAAGAAAAGCTGAATTAGCTTTGATTGCCGTCATTCATTCCCTTGGAGATTGATTATCCTGAAACTGGCAGTTTTTAGCTTAGAATAATATACTTACGCAACTTCTGCTTGCAGGATATTAATATGTGTGTGCTCGTGCTAGTCCAAGAAATTTTTAATAGGATGTATAAATGCCATCGAAATCAGTAGTGGCGAGTCCTTGGAAATTTTCCAAAATCTCTTGGTGAGGATTGGATACCCAAAACATTTATGGAATGGGCATACGACTTCAAGGAGAAGGAATGCGGTGAATTCCATTCGATTCGTTAAATTCATGCATGAATACGGATTTGTCCTAACCGATGTATCCAGTAACACAACCCCTTTCCACAAAAGTGAAGTTCATCGGGCTGCAAAAGATTTCACTCTTTACTTGGAAACTTGATAATCGTGTCGTTACATTGGGTTACACCTACCGGAATAGAAACTGTAGAGATTGGCCAGCGTGACACCAGCAGTATGTCTGTACGATTTTTCCCTTCAATACCGCTTGAAAGATGCATTCTATCCACAAAGTTACGCGGCATTCTCAAAACTGGAGATCATGCTGAATGAGAATCCATTCTCAAATTGACAGTCCAAAATGCTGCTGCTAATTTCGCATTATGTTTCCAACATGTGATGGTGTAGGGGAATGTTGAGCATTTCCTGAATATCTGTCATGCACTTTCCAGTACATATTAAAAAGAGTAGGAGCTCTTTAAGACAACTTGAAGTCAAGAACCAAATTTATGTCACGATGAACACGGGGAATTCATGTCACTATGAGACGCGAAACAGTGAATAGTGACGATAAATGCCGTGTCTAAGGCAAGCAAAAATTTTCCTGGACTCTTATCCCTTTCAATCGTCATGAAGTGCATATGTCCTCTAAAAACTAGTCACGTTATGGAACGACTGTCGGCTTCACCAAGTGTTTTTCCATTTTGCATGTTAATATAAGTGTACTACTAAAATTATTTTTCCAGGCGTCCAAGTTTTAAGATTAATAGCTGACCTAAACTCGTACCTACTGATTAACCCTCCGGAAAAGTTAATAAGTAAGTTTATCATAGCTTGAAACCTCGATTTTTACTCGCAGACACACACGGGGCAGGGTCCACCAGACACACACGGGGCAGGGTC
>BGPR01003003.1:23755-152561 GCA_013235015.1 Araneus ventricosus
ACCAGACACACACGGGGCAGGGTCCACCAGACACACACGGGGCAGGGACTTCCTGTTTCATGCTCAAATGGAGAGTTAATTTTCGTGCAGCTTAAAATCCGAAATTTTTGAATGTACGAAATAGCCTAGATATTGAAATTAGTCTCTCTGTTTAAAGATAGCTTAATACCACAAGGGTCGAAAGACCAAAATGGGGCGAATTAAATTAACCTCAAAAGGTAAGAGCTATTCTAGGCGGTGGTTAATTTTAGTAGTACACTTCTTACGTTAGCATGCGAAATGGAAAAACACTTAGTGAAGAAGACAGTCGTTCTAGACCGTGGCTAGTTTTTAGAGGACATGTGTATTTCATGACGATTGCAGAGGATACGAGTCCAGGAAAATTGTAGCTGACCTTAGACAAAGCATTTATCTTCACTATTCACCGTTTCGCGTCTCACAGTGAGATGAATTCCTCAAGTTCATTGTGACATAAATTTGGTTTTTGAATTCAAGTTGTCTTGAAGAGGTCCTACACTTTTTGATATGGACTAGAAAGTACATGACAGATCTTCTCGAAATGCTCAACATTCCCCTACACCATCACATGTTGGAAACAGTGCGAAATTAGCAGCAGCATTTTGGAGTGTCAATTTGGGAACGGATTTTCTTTCAGCATGATCTAGTTTTGAGAATGCCGTGTAACTTTGTGGATAGAATGCATCTTTCAAGCGGTATTGTAGGGAAAAATCGTACAGCATTGCTGGTGACAAGCTGTCACCCTCATGCTTTAATTCGGTAGGAGTAATCCAATGTAACGACACTGATTCTGTTCCACAAGAGTGAAACTTGCAGCTGATGAACTTCCTCTGTGAAAGGGCTGCTGTAATTGGATATGTTTAGGGACAATGAACTATTCATGCATGAATGAACGTAGGAATCGAATGGAACCTAACTGCACTTCTCTACTGAAGTCGTATGCTCTATTCCATAACATTTGGGTAGCAATCCTCACAGAGATTTGGAAAAACTTCCAGAGCCTTAACACGTTTTGATGGTACAACTGTGCCAAACTCTATTAAAGATTTCCTTTAGGACACTATGGTCATCTATTAAGAGGTGGTCTACCATTGGGATATAACCTGCATATTAATCTAAGCTAAAAATCTGCTGCAATGCCAATATGACGACAGAATCAAGCACTGTGCTTTTTCTATTTCTGCTTTCATTTTCAATCCTACTGCAAAAGTTATCCACTTAACTAAATAAACCTCCTTGAAAATGGTGAAACCGCGCTTAAAGGTTCTGTGTTGATTTATCCCTGATCTTGCTTCTTCCGCAGTACTATAAATAGTTACGTGCATCTTACGCATTGAAGTGATTAAAGAGGCAGGGTTGAGTAATTCATGACATTGTGCATTGATGGGCCTCTTGAGAAAAGCACACCCTCTTTCTATAACATACTATCATAATCAGTCTTTTTTTCGAGATATAACCTTTAGTAAAAAAATGCTTGAATTTTTTTTGATAATTAAAAGGGAGATATGACAGAGCATTCATTTTCGAGTATGGTGCTCTCGATACATATCTACATTAGGTAAAAATCACTAAATTGAAACACATTTTAAACTAGAAATGGGTATACTTTAAATTCTCTGGTAAATATTTAAACATCCCAATTTAAAAACGTAGTCAAATTCTTTGCCAGTTGTAAATCTACATTTTCTAAAAGGTTGAAATTTTGGAATATAGAACTCGGATTTTCTGAAAAATCTTGCATTCATCCCATGCCAATAATTTTAACCATAACTTACCAATGACTGGTTTTCAGTATCTGGTTATAGAAATACCATGTTGTAAGATCTAGCTCTAATTTTCAAATAATTAACGCATGACTGATTTGCATCAGTTTATTAAAGATTTATAGTTAATGATTACCTTGAAATGGCCATTTTGTTGCGAAAATAGTTGGGCATGATAGCAATTAGTTACTTAGCTGGACCCATTTAATAGTAGATTGGGTGGGTGCAGAGCCGGTCAGCACCAAGAACTGAGACTGATGCTGAATAATTTTAAAACAACGTGTTGAAATCATAAAAATACTTTGAAATCGAGTTTAAATGTAAACATTTTAACAAGATATAATATTTATTTCTAACTGAAATTTTAATGAAAAATTGAATTTTATTATTATAAGCTAAATATATATATAATATTTTATAGACTCATATATTAAATATATTATATTATGAATGTTGAGATAAATTATATATATGATACATATATTTTTTATTTTATATTATATATTAATATTATATGGGAGTTATTACATACATACATATTATATTGCTATACTATATTTGACATAATATATGAGACATATTATTCATAATATATTATCATATTATATTAGTGAGTTAATATATATATATATATACATAAGGTTAAGGCACATGTATATCTTATATTGGTTATATTTATACAGCTATTATGTTGCCTTTATATTATTACTATATATGATATATACATATTACATATATATATACTGCTATTTATTAATAGCATATGGACATATATGTTGGTTATATCTGATATTTACATTTATGGATATTGTTGAGCATACAGGTAAGAAGGTATACATACAAAGATATACATGGTTAAATACAAAAACATAAAACAAAAAAAAAATGCTGTTGCCATGCCTCATAAAACAAAAAAAAACAACAATGTTCACGCTATCAAAAGTCAATCTGACTAATGGGCACAATAATCTTAAACCAATCATGGAACCTAAACCCTAACCGGTGGATCAGTTTGTCCAAAGAGAACTTTTTCCTTCCTCAACAGGGGTTTGGCTACTTGCTCTCTGTTTATGGCTGAAACTATGCCTGTTTTGTAACTTTTTCTAACTTTTGTAAATGTAAAATTAATCATGTAAACTTTATCATTATTAAATATTTTCATTCTTAAAGATTTACTCCCCGACTTCATACCTGCCACATAATAAAGAGATTTCAGATTAGATTAAAGCCACTCCAGTATGTAGAAAACGTGATACGACCAAACAAAGGTAAGCGTTACTTACCTATAATTTAAAGATGTTTTGATCGTAATATTAAGTGGCATCCCTGCCGGGATAATGGTGTGGTTTATTTAATTTAGAGCTGACAAAATATAGCTTAGAATTTGAACTGATTTATTATTGAATTTATATATTATTGAATTTTACTGAATATAAATTCCGAACAGTTCAATTTTAATAATGGATGATAAAAGTGGCAGGTTAAAAAAGAAACGGGGAGTAACGAGAACATCTGTTACTAAAATTTGTAAAGCTATTGAAACAGAATTAACGAAAACAGATGTAAATATCGACGCATTAGAAGAAATGTTAGAACAGCTTGCTGTTGAGTCAAACGAATTAAAGAATCTAGATTCTCAAATAGAAGAATTCGTTTCCGATGACAAGTTAGAAAAAGAAGTGAAAGAAGTAGCAGAATACACCCAAAAAATTATAACTTGGAAATTTAGAGCGACAAAAAAAATACGCGAACGAGCAAAAAATGTTGATTCGTTGAATGTTCCAAGTTCCTGTTATAAAAAATCATCGAACATTAAATTGCCAAAACTTTCGATATCTAAATTCTACGGGCAATCAAGTTTATGGCTTTCATTTTGGAACTCCTTTGAATCAGCCATACATGAAAATGATTCATTAAGTGAAGTCAGTAAATTTAATTACTTAAAAGCCCACTTAGGTGGTTCTGCCCTTAGTACTGTAGAAGGATTTGCGTTAACACCAGAAAATTATGAAATCGCCATAAAATTACTTAAAAAACGCTTTGGAAGATCAGATGTTCTCATCAATACCCATTTGAATAATTTACTGCGTATCTGCCCATTAAAGAACTCGGATGATATTGTATCATTCCGAAAAATGTTTGATAATATACAGACAGAAATACGATCTCTTGAATCTCTTAATGTTTTGAAAGAAACATATCAAAATCTTCTTTGCCCCCTCCTGCTAAAATGCCTTCCCCCCGATCTAGTTTTTAGAATATAATAAAAGCATGAAATCGGATAAATATGAAATAAATGAATTGGTGGACTTCCTGTCAATTCAGCTAAAAGCAAAAGAACGATCGTTAATGTATGCTTCTCCCGTAAGTTCGAAAAAAGAAAAGTATTGATATCCGCGTTATGACTCATCGAGCGAAAAATAAACAATTCCAGATGTTTTTCTTCAAAGAGATTTAGCAGTTCAGATTTGATCAGTTCTGAAGTAAAAACAAAAACTTGCATATTCTGCAATGAATTCCATGCTGTTGGTGCTTGTAATTACGTACTTTCTTTAAGTTTGGAACAACGAAAAAAATACTGTCTAAAAAGGCTGCGTGTTTTATTTGTGCAAAGCCATTTCATCTTTCTAAATTTTGTAAGTCAAAAATAGTTTGTACTCTGTGTGGTAAAAGACATTTATCCATATTATGCAATAAAGATAATTCTGTTCCGAAAAATAATACCTATTTGAATGAAAATAAGGATGACAATCTTTTAAATGAAAATTTCACGTTGGCGAACAATTTTTGTTCCAGTGAGGTTTATCTGCAGACTTTAATTGTTAGCGTCGAAAATAATGATTTAAAACACTATGTTAGATCGATCATTGACCTTGGGAGCCAAAGGTCGTATGTCAGCAAATACGTAGCGGATGTGATGAAATTGAAGTGTGTTGGGGAACAAACGGTGACTCATGGACTTTTCGGAGGGCTGAAAAGGCGGGAAAACCACAAGAAATATTCCATTGAATTGCGTAATACAGAGAATAATTTCTCATGTAATGTAGAAGTAATGGACCAGAATAAAATTTGTACTTCTCTTCCCAAATTAAAAGACCCTAAAAATATCGAAGAATTAAAACAATTGGGAATATTTGCTAGTGATATTTGTTTTCATACAAGCAAAGATTTTCATTTAAACGATCCCAAGGAGATTCACATATTATTAGGGGCAGATACAGCAGCCAGATTGTTTACAGGGGAAATTAAAAACCTTTCACCTGATATAATTGCGATGAACACCAAGTTAGGGTGGACAGTTATTGGAAGATCAGGAATTACTGAAAACGATAGTTCCAGTACGCTAATGTCTTTACTTGTCAACGACGTAAATATATCCGATCTTTGGAGGCTTGATACATTGAATATCAATGACCCTGCGGAAAATCAAAATAGAAAAGAACTAGAAGAAGCGGCGAAGGAACATTTTGAGCGCAGTGTAAAACGAGATAACGAAGGGCGCTACATTGTCAGTCTACCGTGGATACATGATCATCCACCTCTTCCTGATGGCAGAAAGATAGCTGAACGAAGACTGAACAGTTGTATAAAAGCCTTAGAACGTGCCGAAAAGCTGGTCGATTATGATGATGTTTTTCAGGATTGGCAGAAGGAGGGTATTATTGAAGAAGTTGATCCTATGCAAGAAATCAAACAAGGACAGCATTTCTTCCCTCACCATCCTGTCTTCAAGGAGAATTCGACGACCAAAGTTCGACCCGTTTTTGATGGTTCAGCTAAAGAAAGGAATACACCTTCTATTAATGACTTCCTCGAAAAGGGACCAAATCTGGTAGAACTCATTCCATCTCTCATGAATCGCTTTCGTGTTGGAAAATATGGAGTAATAGCTGACATCAAGAAGGCCTTTCTGCAAATTGGATTACACGAACGAGATAGACCATATCTTAGAGTTTTATGGAAGGATAGAGGAAAAGAAGGAAATATCAAGATCTTGCAGCACAAAAGAGTTGTGTTTGGAATCTCCTCCAGTCCTTTCCTTCTGGGAGCTACATTAGAACTTCATTTAAAAAACGCTCCAGATCATCTCAAGGAAACAGCTCAGCAACTTATGAGGTCCTTCTACGTTGATAATTGTGTGTTCAGCGTCAACACAAAAAAAGAACTTGCCAGATTTATTTCGGAATCGCAAGCACTATTATCTACTGCCAAGTTTGAACTTCGAGGGTGGGAGCATTCTCTTACAGAAGACAAAATTGAAGAAAGGCAAGAAGACCGAATGGTTCCAGTTCTTGGACTTCTGTGGAATTTGCCAAAGGACACTATGTCTCTAGATATGAAAAGTTTGATGAAAGAAGATCAAGGACCTAGTACAAAAAGAAAAATCCTGTCAACCGTTCATCGAATCTTTGATCCGATAGGATTTTCTTGTCCAGTGACTCTAGAGCCCAAATGTTTGTTGCAGTAATGCTGGAATTTGGGGTTGTCCTGGGATGCTGAACTCCCTCTGCTAATAACTATAAGATTCGAACGCTGGAAGATGAAGTTGCCGAAACTGAATGCTCTTGAAATACCAAGGTGTGTACGAGAGGACTTTGCAGAAGATTCCAAATTGTCCATCCATGTTTTCTGTGACGCAAGTCAGAGTGCTTACGCTACATGTATCTTCTTGAGAGCTGAATCTGCTCATAATACGTCGTGCCAGTTAATACAAGCCAGAAATAGAGTTGATCCTTTGAAAAAGATCTCTATTCCACGCCTAGAACTTTTGTCCTGCACTATTGGAGCTAGATTGGCAAAAGCAACCATCTCCGAACTTGGACTTGAGAAAATACCAATCTTCTACTGGTCTGACTCCATGAATGCTTTGTATTGGATCAAAAGAAATGAGAATTGGGCAACGTTCGTTTACAACAGGGTGCTGGAAATCCGTAAACTCACTAATCCTGAAGACTGGAGGCACATAAGTGGAACATTAAACCCAGCTGACCTTCCATCACGAGGTTCCAATGCAGAGGAACTTGTGAAATCTCTTTGGTGGGAGGGTCCAAACTGGCTGCGAATGCCTATAGAAGATTGGCCTGTTTCAGAAACTATACCAGATTTTGACGTTGTAAACTCCGAAAAAAGAAAATCTATTGTGTCTGTCACTAACACCACGACAGAGCAATTGGAATACTTTTCTAAGGTATCTTCTTTCCGGAAAATGACGAGAATCACGGCTTGGATTTTCCGTTTTTATAAAAATGCTAAAACCCAGAAAAAAGAAAGAAAAGGCGGCACTTTAGATCTTGAAGAAGTGGAGGCTGCAGAAAATTTCATTTTAAAACAAGTTCAAAGTCAATGTTTTTCGGGAAACGAAAAACTGAACTTACAGACATTCCTGGATTCAGATGGTTTGTTAAGAGTAAAGACCAAAAATTTCTCAAAGAAGTGATCTACCGACATTTAGATTTCCAATTTTGCTGCCTTCAAAGCATGCTGTTATCGGGAAACTTATTTTTGAAAAGCATGTTGAACTTAGTCATGCTGGGATACAGATTTTGATGTCGAGTTTAAGGGAGAATTATTGGATCTTAAAAAGCAGGAAGACAATACGTCAAGTAATAAGGACTTGTGTAATATGCCAACGTTTTGCATCTCGGCCATTAGAAGTATTAAGTGCTCCACTACCCGAAGATCGCGTCAGAGATGCTTATGTTTTTGAAGTAGTAGGAGTTTACTTGTGCGGACCACTATATTTGAAAAACAAAACCAAATGTTGGGCTGTACTTTTTACATGTGCAGTTTATCGCGCAGTCCACATTGAGCTGGTAACTAGTTTATCGACAGATAGTTTTATTCTAGCTTTACGAAGGTTTATTTCTAGAAGAGGAAGACCAGCTACAATTTATTCAGATAATGGAACCAACTTAGTGGGTACTTCTAATGAGCTGAAATCAGTTGATTGGGGGAAAATACAAGAATATGCCTCAGTAAAGAAAATCCAATGGAAATTGAACCCCCCATCAGCCCCCTGGTGGGGCGGATTTTGGGAAAGGCTTATAGGTATGTTGAAATCTATCTTAAGAAAAGTTCTTGGAAAGGCCTCCTTACAGTTTGAAGAATTGTGCACTGTACTATGTGATGCTGAGGGCATTATAAATTCTAGACCTTTGACATACTTAAGTGAAGACAATGAAGATCTTGTAGCATTAACACCTGCTATGTTTTTACAAGATGTAAAAGAAATAGGAGTTCCAGATATTGATCAAATAGACGCTAAGAGAATGAATAAAAGATTCTTCTACAGACAAAAATTGTGTCAAGATCTCAGAAAACGTTTCAGAATCGAATATCTTGGACATCTTAGAGAATTTTCCAAGATTTGTAATGAATCTAAAATGAAAGAAGGAGACATTTTTGTCATCAGTGATAGTAACGTCAAGAGAATAAATTGGCCCTTGGGAAGAGTGATAAAATTATACCTGGGAAAAGACAAGAAAGTTCGTCTAGTTGAAATCCAGACAAAATCTGGATCTTTCCTACGTCCAATACAGAGACTTTCCTCTTGAGATCAGCCAGAGTGAAAAGTCTGCTGTCCCAAGGCCCCCAAAGAGCGATCATCTATCCACAATGATTCCTGATGGTGTACCAACATCTAGTGACTCTCTTGCAGTTCCAGATGTGAACCCGAATGTAAATGTGTGTTCCAGAAGAAGATCCCGTTATGGCCGGCTTCTAAAGCCTAGTGCTCTCCCGGACTCATTTATTTGAGTTTCTGCAAACCTCGACGAAACTCAAAGGTGGGAGAGTGTCGGAAACCACCAGGGACTGAACTTAACTGTGATCAGTTTTAACTGAAGAGAACTTTTCCTTCCCCGCCACCAGGGGTTTTGTTTACTTGCTCTCTCGGTTTTGGCGGCCAACTATGCTACGCTCGTTTTTGTAATCCCCTTTTTCTAACTTTTGTAAATGTAAAATTAATCATGTAAACTTAATCATTATTAAATATTTTCATTCTTAAAGATTTACTCCCTGACTTCATACCTGCCACATAATAAAGAGATTTCAGATTAGATTAAAGCCACTCCAGTATGAAGAAAACGTGATACGACCAAACAAAGGTAAGCGTTACTTACCTATAATTTAAAGATGTTTTGATCGTAATAGCATATCGTTAGCATTGCCGGGCTGAAATAGTGTGCGCCATACGAGCTGATAGTTTGACATGCCTGATGCATGCAAAAGTTTTCACTTGTAATAAAGTTCATTCATAATCGCAAAACACTCGCTTAATATGCCTCGCCAATTTAAGTTTGGAATCTATCACGCATCTGACAGGTTTGGTTTGTTTGTGGGTTTATGGCGCAAGGCCCAGTATTTGGTCATGCTACGCCACGTAAGCTAGAGAGTTGTAATAGAAGGTCGCAAATTACAGGAGTGAGCATAACGTGCTACAGCGGCCAATTGTGATGCTGGAAACGCGCAATTTAACACGGCCAATTGACGAACGCCACGTAAATCTCTTCCACTGAATTCGATCATTTAAAATATTCTCGCTAGTTCCAGCACACGCCATTGATGCTGCATTTTAAGCAAATATCGGAATTCGATAGCTTGAGAAAGTACAATTAAGATTTAAAAATATATAAATTATGAACCAAGAAATATTAACTGAAAAAAAACGATTTTACTCACATTGTATCTCAGGTGGTGGGCATCACGAATCTTGCGATACAGTTTTGTATACCCGAGAAGGTGCTCAAGATTCAAATAGCATCGAACTAACAGGCGATTCTAGAAGCCGGCTTGCTGTGGATTTTGACTGTTTATTCAAGAATAGACTCGTCCCAAGACAAGTTGATAAAGTCCATGTCTATTAATTTCTATCCTTTTTACATCAATTCACGTAGCAGCATGGATTATAACGAAGGAAATGGACAATAACCTGCAAAGAACAGAAATATTTCAGTGAAACAAATCGCTTTTACAGTTTAAAGAACAAAAGGTATTTAAAAGCACATTCGATTCTTAAAGTTAACTTAATTCATTATTGAAGAAATGAAAGTGCATAATACACTACAGTTAAATTCGCAGATTGAACGCCAATCTTCTGCTGTGAACTGCGATGGTATGAACAAAAACACTTCAATAATTCGTTTCATAAAATGCAGATTTGTTCTCAAGAATTTTAGGTTACCAGAGAATAGGAATACGTTTCCTTTTTTAATTTACCAACAAAAACATCTAGAGCTAAATCTTGAGTTATGGATAACCAAGTACAAGTTTAACAGCAAGATGCGACTAAGAAAATACAGATAAAAACATTGTCAGCCAGTCGCAAGACAAGTTATGCACAGTTTATTTGAAAGGACGAAAGCTGAAAAATGAATTTTTCCATTTGATTAATGAATCAGTGTTGATCAGTGACTCTTCGACTCTAGATTAATAAAGATGAAAAAAAGCACTTTGATTTCGAATATCCAGCATGGAATCAATTCCTGCTCACGTAATTTATCGTTCATCAGCTGCAATACTGGCAAAACTCGAAAAATACGATTTTTGAGTTATAATAATTTCCAACACTGTAAGATCGCCTATTTTTTAGGCTTAACAAAATTCCTATGAATCCTTTCAGTAATATTTAATATATCGATTCCTGCATTTCGATGAACCAACGAAGTCTTTAAGCCCATTTATCTCAAAACCTGATTTCTTGAGTTGCTGCTCATCGGCTGCAATGCTGGCACATGTCAAGTGCAATAAGGGTCTTTAATTTTGGAATGAATTGCGCAACAACCCAAAAATAAATTAGATCAGAGTACAAGGCAAGAAATTGTGCAATTAAATGCTATACGACAAGCGCAGTTATTTATCATGCGAATGTCGTCAAGTGGACCGAAATTGATTATTCGTCAAAAACAAAAGGCAAGGGAGGGGGCATGCCACTTGTGCGCTATTCAGGTATCTCCTCAACTATGCTTGCTTAAATTTGAGCAACCAAAAACGGTTCGCAAAATACAGGCTTTATCACTAGATTGTAGTCAATATAAATGATACTTTTATAACACGCTTTGGTAGATTACTAACATTTAAAATTTAATTTCAACACTGAATTTCCATAACTTGGGCATTTCTACCGATTCGAAAATATATTTCAAGTCTACCGCATTCGGCTCATGATATTTTCCTATGAACTGTCCTGAAAAAGCTCGGTCGAGAAAGCCATTTATTGAGAAATAGGCTTTGTAACATGCCATTACACAGCTGAAGAGGTTTTCATTTTAATCGCAAAAATTCACTTTTTTTATACGAGGGCTGTATTTGTAATTTACATCTGAAAGCAAAATCCTTACAACTCCCAGAGTAAAAATCCCTTCATGAATACGAACGCTCTTGCATCGAATTATAGATATTTCTCGAAACTGCCGACATTCGCCAATTTTACCGCACGAAATCCTCTTCAATAAAATTTCAAGCAAATGATTAAGTTTTCAAAGAAACACTAGAACCGAGGATTTGGAGAAAAGTAAATTCCGTGTAGCAATTGATTTTCAGATGTTGGCTTGCAGAAAACTTTAGCTAGCTAAATTTCGCCATGAAACTTAGCAATTAGGTAAAGAATTAATTCGAAATTTCTTTGCAATAAAAATAGCTTTTAAAAAATCAGAATTATTGAGAATAGTATCAGTTCATTATTGGTAGGTGTAATAAAAATTAGAATTCAACCAAATGATTCTTGACATATACTCGAGAATCTTGCTTTAATATAAAGAATTAGAATTTTAATGCCTCATAGTAATTCGAGTTTTATGCTTCCAGTGAATTATGGAATTTGGTAATTTACGACGTTTTTCGATGCTTCATATAAATTGAGTCAAAAGTTCTTGTACAAATTTTAAGGGTAGGTCAAGAAACAGGTATACAGAAACAAGCTATTTAACAGTATAACAGACGAAAGCGCGAAAAGGAGAGATCTTCAGGTAGCTCTTTGCAAATAAGTAAAAGCAATGGATACATCAGTCGAAGTGTACAACACAGGATTAATGAAATATAAATTTACAGTAGCACAACAGCACAGTTTCATGAATAAGGGCACACAAAGCATGCATAGCTTCGAACAGAAAGTCTACTGAGCACATATTTAAGAACTCCAAAGATTTGTTGTTGATACTGGGTCCTATTTGCCACTATTTTCCATGCAAACTGCACGACCATACCAACTTCCATTCAAATTCAGTCGCATTATCCATGCAACTGCCCTGTACTATCGTGAATTTATATTCTATTAACCGCTTAACTTGACAGCCCGAGAATACTCGTGCATCGAATTATCGAAATTTTAGTCTTATAAACTAAAATTGAATCATTAATTAGCTTTATGATTTGACAAAAAATATGTAGGATCCATAAACATCTTAAGTATCCTATGCCTTCTTAGATGAATGAAAACGATAGCCCCTTTCCAAAACAGGAGGGGTCATCTTATTAGATAAGAAAGAAAACTATTAAGTGGTTAAACCTCTAATTATCTGGCGTAACACTTTTACTGAACCTTCCAACGGGCGCCCGTATGCAGGCGAAACTTGTATTGTGCATCGTATTATATCGTGTTATTTATTATTATCGTTATGCTTATATCGTGTTTTCCAAAAATAAATGCAACTTTTATTTATGAAATCCGCATTTATTTGCTTTATACTAAGCAAAGATTATATTAAAAATTGCACTTAAATTTATAAAAGAACGATACAAGTATGTAATACGATGCACTTTACAGGGATCTCCTGCATACGTGAACCTGCTGGAAGGTTAACACACTGGGAAAAAGCCTCTTGTAGCGGTCAGCCTTTGCGGTTGCAACCCCTTGTTCCAGAGAAAAATTCGTTCCTGTATGCCTATCTTACCCTTAAATTTTGTCTAGACACTTTTGAATCACCCTGCATAAAGAGTATGAAGAGCAAAAATGTTGTTCCCCTAGAGTTGCATAAGAACATAGCTAGTAAAACAAAGTCGAAGTGAGAAAAATATTGTAATTATTGGGACAATAAATTCACTTCGGAAGACATAGTGGGTCTATTCGTTAAGAAACAGATAAAAAATTAAAATATTCATATATATAGATTAAAAAACGATGCACAATTTTAACGATGGCTTTAATTACTGGGTGACGGATTCTAACCAAGAATTCGAAGTGGCTGGCACCGTCGTCTATTCTAAGCGCCTTACCCATTTTGAAATTCCGCAAGTAATACTGAAGTTGGACGTCTTCTGAATACAATGACACTCAGCCTATGCAGGATGCAAAATAAGCAGGGCACAATAGGTTTATTAAAAAAGCGGCGGTTTTGGTTTAGTTTAAAGATACAAGAATATTTAATAAAAAATAATAAGGCAAAATCTACGATACGTATGAATTCCTTTTTATCCTTCCAGCAGGCGCGCCTGCACAAATTTCACGACATATCGTGCATCGAATTACATAAATATATCGTGCTGTTTTACAAAAATAAATACAGCTTTTATTTATGTTTTCTGTATTTATTAGCTTAATAGTAAACAGATTTTATAAATAGAAATTGGACTTAAATTCATAAAAGAACGATATAAATATGTAATACGATACACAATACAAGTATCTCTTGAAAACGCGCGCCCGCTGGAAGGTTAAAACCTTTTCGTGAAAAAATTACACTTTAAATTGGAAGAAAAAATGCCTCATCATTCAGAAAGTTGACTATTAGTAATTGCGAACGTAATAGGGCGCATTTCTATAATCATAAGGTTTCTAAACAAAGGGATATAACTCCAAATAAAGAGACAGTACTAATGATGCTAATTATTTTCGGGCGTTTTCAATTCCAAAATTAATTTTCATATTTTTGTTTAAGTTAACTTTTGAAGGAGATATTTATATTGTGCATCGGATTACATATTTATATCGTTTTGCAAAAATGAAACTTAATATGTATATATTAGCTTTAAACTAAACAAAATAAAAATCGCACTTAAATTTATAGATGAACGATATAAGTATGCGATACAATGCACAATATAAGAGTCTCCGGCATACGCGATCCTACTGGAAGGACAAATATCCAAGTTAAATACTGTAAATAACCAATTGGTACTTGATTAGCCGATTTTACTTTCAAATGCAACGGCACACTTTGGGGGATATCAAAAAAATTTAATAAAAAATAAGTCGCTAGAGGGTGAAAAATTTCAAACAGTGGTTTAAAACAGTAACAGTTTATAACACGACAGAAAGTATCACAACAAAATATAAAAAGAAACATCTACGCATTAAGTAATAGCTGAAGATGAACTATTAATACAGTACTATAGAAACATGAACAATACCGTAGTAAGATTCTAATTAAGCAGGCTGCTATCACTCAGGTCGTCCGAGTCCCGCTGCAGACTGGCTTCAGTCCATTTAATTTAATGTGCATAATTAAAATGAATGCGTGTCGCGATTTAATAATTTTCTGATATTTTTCGAGGAATGTTATGGCACACGACAGACATTTACATATTCTTCTAAAGCGCGACGAAGTGTCTAATTAATCGTTGGAAATCACGAGCAAAATGCCTAGCACAATCTGAAATCATTTCTTTTGTAGCACTTGAACGAGAACTCGGAGTGATCTATTTTCTTCACTTAACTTCTCCCGGCCATCACATATCAATGGTCGACAGCAGTACTTGGATCAGAACTCAAGTGCGTCGATTTCAGAATTCTAAAACCATTAGAACAATTGACATGCTAAATAAGGCAAAATAATACCAAAAACCAGCATAATTTAAAGCATTTATTAATCGTTTTACAAATGAAAACATTTAACAATATTTTCTCATTAATCCATTCGCCATTAATCAGTTCTTTCGGGTCTATTCTGGTACCCCCGGTTGGGTTGGGAGACGTCACTTTTTCCGCACGTTAACAACGGTGAAACTGACGTCTCCCAACCCAACCGGGGGTACCAGAATAGACCCCTTTGTTTCCCTTACATATACTACTAATGGGAAAGCGAAATATTTTTGAAGCCGAAATAAGACGAATGTTATAAGAAGTCCTAGGATAGAACTTCTGGACAGTGTAACATTCAACAGTTATCGATTTTGAATTTACGAAGGAATACTTAAATCAAAAGCGACAAAAAGCAAAGTTAAATATTATAAGAATCTTCTGTATCTTTTTCAACATGTAATCCAAACTTTTCACAGATTTGAATGGATTTGTTATATTAACACCTTATTTTGAAACTTCCCGAAGATTATTGGGAACAGATGTATGAGTTTTGGCCTGTGTTCAGACGACATGAACTTCAATCAAGCAGGCAACTCTAATGGACCTTATGCACCCTTTGGGTTCGAGAGTATAAAAAAATAGCTGTGGAGGAATAAACAAAACGATTGGCCTATAAGCGACTCAGAAATAAAAGTAGTTCTGAGTCAGCTGTTTAAGACTGACCAATGGCTGCCTCCGGCAGGTCACGTGGCGGAGGATGTGACGTCACATGCATAAGGTCCATTTACAACAGGTCATGAAACCTTCAGAGAAGAACTAAAAGTGTACATGTTTAGTTCTTTGACAGCTCAAATATTTGATAGTATTGAGCAAAGTATCTTCCAGTTCAGAAATTAAGACTTTATTACCCTGTTACTGTGGTATGCTAAAATTTTTCGTAGGTGCGTGGCAAGAATTATACCAATATACGCGAGTAAGGATGCTGTGGCTTGGTGCTAAGGTCTTGGCTTCGGAATGGGACGATCATGGGTTCGAGGCAGATTCCCCCTGAAGATCAGAAGGGCAAAAAAGACTTAAAGACCGTTAAGGCTCCCGTTGTGGAGGAAACTTGCTCACGTTGGTGTAGCAAGTCACCACATCAAACAACGTCCCCATTCTCCGCTGCTCAAAATTACGACGGAAGTCTCAAAATCGCCCTCGTGTTGCTTCAGAAAAGTGCTAACTGAAACAAAATACACATGAACATACTGTCTCTGGCCCTCGAATGAAGTAAAAATTAGCGAATATTACACATTTTATTTTACCTCACAGAAGAAGCTAAGATATCTTGGAGACAGAGTATTGACAACATAGGGATCGAAAAACTATTGCCTTAGAAGCTGATTCCAGAGAAGATTCCATAAATGTATCGTCGGGTACTCAGCGTCCTGGCACAGGTGCAGAATAGAAGCGTAGACCGTGAATATTGGCTTAGATGACGTCCACGTCACTCTACCAGTTTCCAAAAGTTTGAGATCAGTCTCAAAATAATCCTAATACACCTTCGAAATGTAACTTTAGTGAAGTTAATGTGACAGTGAAATCCAAGCGTTAAATTTAGAACTTCCAGTTCGAATGGTTTAATGGTTATGATGATTGCTTTATTTTGTCAAATAATACGAATCCAGATGTAAACACCTTGCTATTGTCTTATTGTATAAATTCAAAGACTGTGATGTCAATTTTTTAGACATTCTCATTATTTGATCGCAGTTTACCGGACATCAGTGGACTGTTGGTAGAGCCTCAGCTTGGTGATCGAGGAATCACTACATCTAGATATAATCCCACGGGAGATCCTTTGAGTGATTTTGTGTGTTAAAATTTTTGGTCTCGGATCAAATGTTCTTTTGTTGGTGTGATGTGGAAGTTTGGAATATTGAGTACCGGCGCAAGTTTTATCCTCATCATTTCACTACATCTGTAGAACCTGTAGAATTTCAGAATCACAGGATCTTCCTAAAATAGCTTAAAATCGTCGCTTAAATATATTTCTTGATCTATTATATAGGTAGCTAGAGAAATAAGCAACAAAGGTAAAATAGACTTAAAAATAGACAAGACTTGGAAATCAAAACAAAAAGTACGTACGGTTACCAAACCTCTCATAATGGTTGGAAAAGAAAATTTTACTTCAACTAGTTGAGTCTTTGTTATGAGAAAGAGAAACTTAAGTAGCACATACATGGTTCACAGAAAAGTTTAACTGAACTGCTTAAAGCGGTATCTGTGGAATAATTTACACAGCTTATATCCACGAATGAAGGATTTTCATCCCTGATAGAGAGTTATCTTGTGATGGTTCTCTCTAAACGTTTTCGATGGAGTTTAGCGGAAGTTTAGACTGAGCCAAGCTTGTGCTTGTATCAAAAGTTACAGCTCTGTACAATAAATAAATAGTTTAGACTGATTTGTTTTCAAGAAATTTGGCATGTCAGTTCTCCTCATGAGTTTTCTCTTTGTTGACATACGTTAAATCTGAAACTTATAGAGTTGTTATATTTATTTTATGTTCAGGTCTAAAATGTTAAGTGCCAGCTAATGTTTCATATTCGAACAATGCTTTAAAATAAGAAGGAAGATCCTTGTCAATCATTGTACACTGTATAACTTAAAGCCTACCGTCGAATTATATAAATTTTCTATAATTCAGTTTTCTCTAACATCTAAAAATATGTTTTATTTTCCCCCCGTATCGATGCAAACAAGGGCCCTGTAGGAACTTGAGATGTTTATGGATTCAAATTAATTTTTGTATCAAATTATAACTCTCTGAATGATTTATATCATGAGTTACGAATACTATAATTGATAATCTTATAAATGTTTCCAGTGGCTATTTAATAAACAATATGCATCATATTGATTGATCAAACCATTTTTACAGAAAAATGAACGGTTATTTCTGGAAAAATCGTAAGTTATTTATTTTTGAGTGAACACGCGAGGAAATCCGAATTTGGCCTTTTTTCTGCGTTTTAACACATTCCATTAGCATCATAGCGTATCACCACTATTTTACCATTTATCCTTAATATCTAATTTTTATCATTTTATGTTTGGAAATATAGTTTGCCCCTATGTGATGACAACACTCCGATCTGGCTGATGGTGATATAAGACCTCTATGAACAAAATAAAGCAGTAGTATTCTAATTGACAGTTCATTATTAAAAATCTGTACATCTACTTTTTCTTTGTCTATTTTTTTCATCTTTTCAGACTTGTCGCCTACCATCAACTCCACCCCAGACTAGAACGTCTGTTATGCAGGAAGGCCGTGTGGGAAATGCAGTTTGTCCTTATGTGATGACACCACTCTGATCTGGCTGAAGGCGATATTAGATTATTATCTTCTCTTGCACTCTCACAAAAGCGTGATTCGAACCTCGGGGAACGAGCATGTCTCTCGATGTCAGCCTACTTTTTGATGTTTTGTAAAGGCCTTCTTAATCCTTTCTTTATTTTTCTATGTTCCTGCTATTTTAATGTGTGTTTTATCTTATTAAAATTTTAAATCTTTGCCTTCATTGATGATTGGAGTCGTTTCAACTCACATAAGGGCTCGATCTCCAACTCACATGAGGGCTCTGCCCTCCATTCCCGCACTTATGCTCATTAACTGCTAAACTTAAAGTCCCGAGAATAATCGTGCATCGTATTACCGCATATTTAGTCTTAAATTAGCATTAATTAGATTTATAATTTTAGATAAAAAAAATACGTAGAATCTATAAACATCTCAAGTATTACATGCCTTCTGAGATGAATGAAATCGACAACCCCTTTCCAAAACAGTAGGGATCATCTTATTAGATAGCCAAGAAAATGTTAAGTTAAGGGTTAAAACACATGGCAATCAAGCTTCTAAAGTTAGTTTTGCGTCACACGACCTTTCATCAGCTGAGACTCATCTTTCGATACTCCAGTGACTGAAGGACTTAACGAGTGCTTCAATCCGAAAACTTAAATTTTTGTTTGAACACCTGAAATTTGAAAGCGTTATCTTTCCAGCCTGGAACGCCGTGTGTAAAGTATGCGATAATTAGTAAGGAGATAATTAAATTAAAGCGATTCACGCTAATGGGGAATTTGCGTGATGAACTTTCAACACTCTTTGCAAAGTGCCTCTAAAAGGGGAAAATCCCTCTTAAGTATATTTCCTTTTTTGAGCTGAATATGGATGCATGATTTGAAGTGAATGAAAGTTTTGAAAATATCACCAAGATTTGGGGTAATCGATTTGAATAAGATTTTTTAACATGTTCGATTCTTCACTTTGATTCATTTTCTATATAAGGTGAAATTTGATGATAGCTGAGGATTAGTTAATGCAGAAAAAATTTTCAGTTTCAAAATATATTGATTGTAATATTGAGGCATATTTAAATATTTCATTAGGCGCAGCGATCACCCACAATTTTTTTTACCTACAATGCATGTATCTATAATTTTTATTAGTAAATGCTTACAATGTATTTATTTCTGCAGTATTGTCATGAATCTGAAATACTGTTTACCCGCTATGTTAGTCTTATGGCAGGAAAGAGAATTTTACAGAGGTTTTTATTGGAGGTCAAGACAATGAACCCCTAACTTGGGGACCATTTTGGCGACTTTGGTGACGGAATGTAGGTTCTGGAATATTCTAGAATTATGATCCTATCTCTACTAGGAACAAATTTATGAGAACCTTCGAGAGAATTCTATTTGACGTCACATCCTATCGAAAAATACATGGATTCCGATCTACCCAGATGAGGAATTAGTCTCTCTTTCGAGTTTTGTCCGTAGTGCAACCTGGTGAGTTGATAGATACTGACCGCTACTGAAATTGATCTTACTTATTAGTGTTCTACTGTCTGTTTTTGTTATTAATTCATAAAAGTGCTGTTAGAATTGTTAACTATACCACGTTTTTTACTGGAATATTCGTGTAATAAAGATTTTATTTTTTACTATCCTGTTTGCTGGACTTGGATTCTTGTACACCCACAGGACAATTTTCGTAGCACATTTCCACAATGTTGTCAAAGAATCTTCAAAAATTTCTTTCATATCGTTCGAAACGCAAGTATTGAATTTTTTATAGGCCATCACATAACTAGAAAAATAACAGCATTAGTCGCGCTGATTTAACAAAATCATTCAAAATTCTTAGAGAAAACTCTCTCAACAAGTTAAAATTCATTTCGTATTAAATACAGCACTATTCAACTTAAAATTTATAAATAAAAAAATTAGAAACAACGAAAAACACTTGATATCTTTGGGCGAGATCTGATATCGAAATTATGGTTTTCTGGTATTTGCGACGGGGTCTGAAGCGAAAATTTATTTAAACCATATTTGTAACTAAATGAGCACAAAACAACTGCTAATCGATTTCAAGGAGGAATTAAAAATACCCTCAAGGCATATAATTCTAAACATATAATAAAAATACATCGCAACGCATACGCAGTATCATGATAGACACAATAATATTGTTACAAAAAATTCATCTGGTGGATGCACATGAGTACAGTCCAACAAGCAGGATAAAAAATGAAGCCTTATTCCAGGCAGAATTCATCAAAACACTAATCACTGATAATAAAACTAAACGGCACTTGTATAAATTAACAAGAGATATCACTAATGATTATCAGTAACAGCAATTTCAAAAGCGTTCAATGCCTCAATTCACCAGCTTCAATGCTAACCAAAGTCCAACTGACTGACTCTTTGTTGGAGAGCTTGCTTTTATACCTTTTCAACAGGAAATGACGTCACATAGTAATATCTAGAAGGTTCTGAAGATTTAAGAAAGTTCTAGAGATGTGACTTCAATTCATGACTTTTCTAGAAAATTCCTATTGTCACCGAAAACGTTAGGTTTTTCGGCAAGTCACCAAAATGGTCGCCAAATTTGTTGCCAAGGTTAGCATGTCATGGAAACAACTTTGAAACTTCGTAACACTGCTCCCTTCTTCAAAGACTGTACTTCCCGGCAGTCTCATTACATAGAACTATGATCAGTGGCCCGGTATGGAGCTAGCCGATTGATGTAGATGACTTCTGGCTTAGCGTTGGGTGACCTATGTACTCTGTAGACAACACCGTTCAGTTTTTTGACAATAGTATAAGGTCCTTCCCAGTTCTGTTGTAACTTCGGACTCAGATCCCTCCGTCGCGTCGGCTTATACATCTAGACTAGATCATCCTCCTCAAAATGGTGGTCTGTAGCTCTGGAGTCGTAACGAGTTTTCATTTCTTCCTTCACCAACGGACAAGGACTTTGACAATTTAAGGTAATGCCTTTCGGATTTGCAACGCCCCTGTCACATTTGAAAGACTTATGGAGACAGTATTACGTGGACTATCGTTTGAAGTCTGCTTAGTGTATCTAGATCACATTATAATAGTAGGACAAACATTTGTAGAACATCGAATTAACCTTCGTAGAGTATTCCAGAGACTACAAAAAGCCAACCTTAAGTTAAGCCTTAAGAAATGCAGATTCCTCCGAAAGGAGATTGCTTGACACGTTATTTCAGCAGTAGGAGTTAAAACCGAAACCAGACACATTCCAACTTTCAGAAACTTTACAAATTCGTAACAATTTGCAATATGATGAGAGATTGCCAGTCGTTATCACAGGATTAATGTATATGCAAGTCTTATCCTGTGCTTACAATGCAACGACTATTGATATGCAATGCATTCCAAATTATGTATTTGCTATGTAACCTATAAGAATGCGTTAACTGCACTGCTTCTGAATTCATCTATAGCAGCCAATAATAATTTGTGTATTCAACCGAGTTTCAATTACTGATTTATAATTAAAACTGAGCGGTTGAACTTAAACGTTAGATTTATGCGTTTCAGAGCCTTGTGTTTTGGCTCTAACGCAGTAGTTCGTGTTGAAACGTTTCTGTTTTGATCAATGGTTTGCTTTAACTGCTCACAATCAACTTCAATACGGCGACCAGAATGTGGTTCATCTTCAATGTCGAAATTTCCAGTTTTAAACTTCCGAAATCAAACTTTGACTGTATCATAAGAAACAGTATTGGTGCCAGTAGTACTGGTAACTTACACAGATTTTTTGTGGCATTCAGTCGCACTGAGTTTGTTACGGAACTCATAATACATAATCGTTCTAATCTGTTGACGTGATAGCTCTATTTTAAACACTTTATTGACGCACAAGATAATAAATTTTTAACAAGCAAATTACACAGTCGTGTAGTTCCAATTTTCAGCTTTCGAATGCAAAAACCCGTTTGTGTAAAGGCTACCAACCACAGAAATGACATCTGTTGGCGCGGAGGCATCTCCTCTTGGCGGAAAACTTTTTACTCAACCCGATATATAATTGCGTATTGGTAAAAAGTGAATATTCACTTTGAAGATCTTTTTCCCTAAAACTATAATAATAATCTGACAGCGAATGTTGGGTTTTGAGGTCAATCTTATAGAGAAGTTGGATCCATTTGTAGCCGTTGATGAAATGGAAAAATTTCATCTACGGCAGAAAAAAATTAATTTAAGCCCGGTACACAAATGCGATTTGTATCGCAGAATTCATTTCGGAAAAATGTCGGAGAAACAATGAATGTCTTGAAGTACAGTGGCAACAGCTAGGCACTCCACACAGACCTCCAGCAGAGAGAGTGTCGCAAATGATTTCGCCTACAAACTTTCTCCCGAAACGAATACGTGCCGGACAAGCCATTCACAGTAGGTCAGTTGGTACTACCCAACTGTTCTCAAAGCATTTCAAGTCCTTTATTTCTTCAGCGACACAAATCGCATGTGTGTGCCGGGCCTCACCCACTCCCACTCGGTAAATTCAGATATCCGCAACCTGTGGTACGCCTGGGGGTACGCGGCGGATTAGTTGAAGTTACTTGAAAGTATTGTTGGAAATGGTGGAAAATACAAAACATAAGGGCGTAATGACAAAAGAAGTTGTAGAATCTTGTTTCCCGTAGTTCGTGTGGTAACACAAGTCAGGAAGCCTACTGTCAGCCTCTAGAAGGAGCATTTTCTCGTCTAGTGCGTATATTGAGAACAGATAATTTAGTAGCTTGATGCAGCTCCAGACATGAAATCATATCTCTGTCTTCAATCGGAGCTAATTTTGAAAATCTCGGCTAAATCAAGCAAGCTCAAGATTAGCGTTGAAATTGAATTGCGCTTTAATAGCTGATTATTTAAAATGACGAGAAAATGTTGACTTTCATCATAAGTTAATGCGGAATTATTCCAATGCTGTTTTCAGTTCTTTTTGAGCTAAATAATATTGTTATAAAAATAGAATAAAATGTGAAATCAAAAATGAATTCTACAAATGTTGTAGAGTTTATTCGAGTCGTTGGACTGTTCAGATTATGTATGCCATTAACTGTATTAATTAAAAGTTCTTTGCTTGGAGGTCAGACGACATGATAGTAGGGGATACTTAAAAATTGAAAGAATCATGAAGGGGTGCGGCGAAAAAAGTTTAGGGAACCCTGGTTTAATTCATCTCTTCCATTAGATTCCATCAAACCATACTATTAAAGTATGGAGAAATATTTTCGAGGGAATGGATAATACTGTGAAAAACAGAAATGAAAGGGGAAAAAAAACAGTGATTTCACAACAGAAGTTAGCAAGTTCCCATTTTCAAGAAACTGCACATATTTCTTTTAATCATATGCAATACAGATATGTGCACCCTATTTCGAAGCAATTATCACAAATTGCAAATAATGAATTTTTAAATTATAAATCCTTCATATTAATGAAAATATATTTCCATCTCTAATGAAATTTTGAAACACCAGTTTTCCTTTTATTCCTAATGTTAACGAAGTGAATAATTCAACGATTTTCCTACAATAGATAATATCTATGAGAATGTTTATGTTTATGAGAAAGAGTTATAGGTCATGACTATTAAACAGAAAGCACTGATCAAGGAGAAATTTAAATAGCAGGTGCATTTGGAATTAGTCAGAAGCATATGGAAGATGATAAAATACTGACTGATCTACGACTTCTACTCTTTCGACATAAAGTAATGGAAATGAAGGAAGGCTTACATTCCTCAACAGAATAAATTAGAAATGCTCTTCGAGAGAAAGCATTGCTTTGTAGTAATGATCATCATAAGTTAACTGCGTAAAGTTGAGTAAAGCGCATATTTCAGTAAAATATTGATCAGACTTCATACAATGAAACAGACTTTGGCTTCACTGCACTTTCAAGGAATCTGTGAAAATTAACGGCAAATAAATGTATAGAATACCTAAAATATAAATGGCGGCCATGTTTAGCTATCGGAAATACTAGTAAGTGCATGGTACTGATGGATTGTATCTGAGTGAGATAAGTTTTAATTTAATTTACAGTTAGATCAGAAAACTGTAAGGAATTATTTTGAGTGAATTTACTTGAATGCTACGATGTATTACCGTATTCTGTTATATTTAAATGAAAATTTATTTTATTAAACAGAAAATATTGGAAAGGAAATTGTGAATGAACTTTTCATCTCTTGGAAATTTATTTTCAGATAGCTATTGCTAAGCAACTACGAAGGACCTAAATGAAATGCATTTTGCTTTTCGTGTTATTTTTTCAACCCTGCTTAATTGCTTTGTAAATAATTACAAATATAGGAATTACATAATAAAATGAAATTATTGCTTCGAATTTCCGAAACCACTTCAGGCTTCGCAGCGAAGGACTCTTTAACAGTGTTTTTTTATTGCAAATTGTTTTTCTATACTACAGTAATTTCAAATACTACACAAATTTAGCTCGAAAACAAAAGAAATAGTAGTAAAATTTCTGAAAGAGATTAAATACTCATTATTATTTTTTTTAAAGTTAAGTATAAATAATTGCGTCAATTGCTTTTAAAAGAAAGTGAAATTTAATTACTTTCAAAATCAATTTTTTTCTTTCTAATTTTCAATTATGTACATTCGTAACTTTTTTTAAATGTTCATAAAATCTATTCCAATTTCCTTTATTTAAGATTAAATATTTTTCCATAATAATGTATCTACAAAGGAATCATTTATTAAATTGTTTTTTCAAGAACAGTACCTCGTCTTTTTCGCTAAATATATATTAAAACCAGAAAAGATAAAAATATTTTCAGCATTTCTGAAAATAAATGTACACCAATGTACCCAATAACGTGTATAGCAATAAATAATGCGTCTTTTCAGTATCACAATTCCACATATTCTTTCCTTGTCTTGATTTATACTGAAAAATTTATATTAAATAAACTTTAAAGATGATAAGCTTCTTAGCATCCATGATAAATTAAATTAATTTCACTACATTGTATCATTTGTTTCGAAAATAATTTAATTTTTGTGCTCAGTATCTGTCAAAAAGCTGTTATTGATTATTTTGTGCGTTTTCTTAAAAAAAAAAAAAACGTTTATTAATGTGGGCATTCTTTTGTATTAATTTCAAAATATATTTTTTGAGTCATTTTTCATTTCAATTTACATTTTTACCCAATTATTCTTGCTTTGACCTAATATTATTTCTGGTGTCAAAATTCCTTTCTCTCAACTAATGCAAAACCTACTGTGATGAATAACGTATCAGTGTATAGTATTTTTTACCAACTTGTACTCAGTGTACGTTGAAGCACATTGTATGCTTAAAAATTAAATTAAAATTGAAATGTCGCTTATGACTTTTAACAGATGGCGCCATAGATATTTCCCCTCTCTAATACACAGATCACACCAATGAATAAGGTATATATAAGTAGATTTTAAAAAATTACTCTTAAGCAAGCGGAACGGAAAGAAAAAATGTTTATACACTTCTCTGTGTATTTAATCCCATCGGCCCAAGAAAAGACTTAATCATTTTTTGGAAGAGAGGAGGGGAAGGTTGATTATGCGAAAGTTTCGACCGGAAAATTCGTCTGCTGGCATTTTGAACAGGAGTAGGCAAACTTTTAAGCCAAAAAGCCGAAATTGAAACTGGTAACAATTTTAAAATATTCCGTGAAGGATGAATGCAATTTTACAAAGAAGATAAATTCAAATTAAAATTATAAAAATATTTTCATTATATGATTAGTAATAAGAAAAATCTCATAGCAAATCACTTTAATTGGTTTAACCAGGCGGTATCAATGATTAGCATTATCTGGGGAATTTTCAGTATGCCGGGCTTTTAACAAGTCATTTTAAATAATCGGTAGGATTTCAAGTTGGTGTCAGTCATTTGGCTGCAAAAGCTACATTAAATTAAACTAAGTGATAGCTGACTTAAATATGCAAGTGTATAGATACCGAGAATGAAAACGAAAGGCAATGTTTTACAGTGACAGATCATGCCGTGGGGTTGTGCAAAAGCTCTTTTTAGGTCGAGACACATTTTACTACAATAAAAAGTAAGCTTTTAAAAACACTTTTTATAAGTGTATTAAAAGTTTAAAATAATATTTTTATCAAAAATATCGATGGCAAAGCGAAATCGTAAAACCACGAGGCACTGATAGAAATTCTGTTAAGCAAATTGGAATTTCAAATGCATCTTGCACCTGTATTGTTCATTGTCTACATGAACATCCCTAATGGATTCAAGTAACTACCCGCTTCATCTAACATTTAATGACATGTTTTCGACGCCTACTTTCTTATTCCTCATGCAAAATATACATCTGATTTTATTAATAAAATGGTGCGGCACATTTAAAGATCATCAGCAGGTTAGCTGAATAAAAACTTACTGATAAAAATAATTATAGATTACTAACCATAATATCTGAGCATACTGGATATATTTCCTAATTTAATTAGAATCATAGAGTATTTAATTTGCAGACACACATTTGCTCCTATTATTAGAAGATATTCATAATTTTGAGCTTAGAACTATATAAAAAATTATGCCCAACTTTCTTTGTCAAATGACATAAAAACATTTTTTTAATGGAAGCAAAATAAAGCAAATAAAAATTGCAAAAATAGTTTAAAATTAAAAAAAAATTAAAATAATCAAATTCTAGAAGTTGTAAACCTAGCTCTGTTCGTAAATACTTATCTAGTGGAATTCTTTCTTTCTGCTCATTTTTAATGTATCTCTACTATTTGTCTTCGAGTGGTGGCAGCAAACCGAAAGACCTCAGATGATTTTACAGAAACAAGTGCCTGAACGTGACTATTGGTTGCTACAAGTGAATGCTGTTGCTGCTTTCACCAAGTTCCTTCTGCTTTAATACAGTTATTCTTTTTCAATCAGATTGGAAAAGGAAATCCCAGACACTGACTGTAGAAACTTTAGAACCTATATCTGGAGATATTCTATTTTTACTTTATTTTATTCGTTTTGTTTCTATTTGTTTTCTTTTATTTTCCGATCTCGAAAGAAGCAAATCAAAACTATTTTATTTTTGTTCACTCAAATGCATTCTTGTTAAGGTCATATTATTTTTTTCAAGAACGCCTTTTTCCTCTTTAAATGCTTCGCATGCTAAGTTTTTTCAATGGCTTAACTATTCGAAGCTAATTCCTGTACAAAAATATGGAATATATTCTATACAAATTCTAAATATAGGGAATTTGTATAAAATATATATTCTATATAAAAATATAGAAAAACTATTCTGCAATTTTAACTGAAAAAAAATGTCGAGGAAAGGAAATATTTGTTTAAATTCCTGTTCGCTGTTTTTAGGTAATAAAGGTTCCAAACTCTTTCATTGAAAATAAAAGTAGTCTTAATATTATTAGTTCAACAGTTTAGAAGAGAAAAATTATACATTTAAAAGAAATGAATTAATTCATATTCAACATTTGAACATAATAATGCATGAAATACTAAATAGGCTTATTAAATGTTTATTATTATTTTCTGGAGTAAATATGTGTCAAACAATTACGAAAATTCTAGTGTGTGCGCCGCAATAGTAAGAGAAAGTAATTAATTTTAAAATGAAACCTAGAATTCAAAACACTTATTATATTTGTAATTAAAATGCGAACATTATGTAGTTTAGATTTCCAGAAAGGATAAATAGAACGTGCAAATCAGATAGTTTACACACCACGAGATGTATTTAAATACACATTACATGTTTCACTTCTTGAATAAAAAAGTTTTAAATATTGAAATTGTGCATTGCATGCTATAATATACCGTGTTTAATTTTTAATGAATATGAACGATTTTATAATAAATTTGCACTCAATACAGATGCTCACCGAACATCATTGCAAACGTTGTTATTTTCTAACCTTATTCCTCTATTGTTGTAATATGTTTCTAATTCAAAACATTCCAAAAATTTATTTTAATTTTAGATATTTGCACAGAAGGATGCACATACATAATCAAAAATTTAAAATTAATTCTTAAGAATTCATTTTCTAAACTCTTTTATCTTTAACTGATAGGTTACATAATATGTGCTAAAATTTTAGCAGTTGGTAATTTCTGTATAAAATTATATCGAAACATTTAGTATCATATCTTGAAGTCAAGAGAACAAATAGAAATTTAAAAATGGCTGAATCTAATTATTATGTAATGGCATGAATAGTTACATAGTTTCTATATGAATTAGAAGAATAGTTGTTCATAGTTGTCTGATAATCATCGTAAATGAATCTAATGTTACTAGATCCAATGTACACAGTTTCAAATCCCACCCTTGAATTGAAATTGTTCTCCGGAACTTTCATTTCTTTTGACATTATCAGAATACGGTCAGAAAGTTTCTGTTGAGAATCTTGCTACGTTTCGGCATGAAATGAAAATTCTATCTTAATATATTGGCCTCGGAAAGATTTTCCAAAATCGAAGTTTCTATTTAGTGCTTGTAATATATTGTTGTACTGTAACCATGTCGGCGTTATTGTACTACATTTAAAAAAATAATTTGTTGAAAGTTTCTTAATAAAAGTATTTTTAAAGTAATTAAAATGTTAAATTACACCACAAAGAATTAAATTAGGTGAAGGTAGTTCAAAACAAAAGCTTCCATAATTCAGAAATGAAATGACTATTTTTTTCTGATGATGATTTTGATTATTTTTTTTACCATCAACTTCATTTTTTAAAAAAATCGCACTTTAAATGTTTTGAAAAATTTGATTTTGTTGTGCGTGCAATCTAGTATAGTTATCTCCATTTCGTTACTTGTTAAATGGAATAGTTTCCTTCGAATTCAAAGAATAGGACATTCTGTTATGCAGTCATAGGAACTCATCTGACTGAATAAATAACTTTTAGCCGTGAATCTAATTATTTTATACGAGAAATCTAAACCTTTCTTCCATGTTCATCAAACCTTGGTATTACTTCGTTTCAATGTTTCAAATACAGAAGCCTCAACTAATAATGACGATTCTAATGAATTATATATGCCATTAAATGTTCGTTAGTTGAAAAGGACCGCAGAATGAATTTTAAGGTATATATTAACGATTATGGACGCGATTTACTTTAAAAAAACTTTTATAACATTTTTTTCTGTTTTTATTCAAAAATGGGCCTCTAAATCATTTAAGAAATATTAATTTAACTTAAAACGCAGCGATTATTTTGCTTTCTCTTTACATCTCTTATACTTTCATTAAAATTACCAATTTTTTGAAAACATTTTACTGTAGATAAAAATCAAAAATTACAAAGATTCTTGAAAGTAATATGTATTATAATGTTTATGCGATTATGCTGAGTACGAAAGCATTTATATAATTTTAACAGTCGGTTAGCCTGACTGACTTCATGAAAACATGCGCCAAGAATTTCAAAGCAGAGCTTTTGTAAACCTGCTGATTTAAAAATAAGAAACTGTTCGCTGTTTTGTGAGCTGGAATATTCAATTGATAAGTTGATTTTTGTGAAGTTGTTAATCGAAAATTTTCAAATTGTTTCTTTTTTATCTCAACAAAAAAGTATTAGTTACAAGAATGGGTAACATAAAATGTTTTGATCTCTTTACCTAACTTTTCTTAAAAATCTGTATCTAAATTTGAATCTGTAAGAAATAAAAAATGCTGATTGTTAACAGTTACTTGCAGAATTACATCATTATTACATCAGGTTTATGCTTATGAACCTAATTATATATATATCGTTTATAAATATTTACCTGCATCTGACCCATTAAAACATTTTTATCAAAAATTTTCATTTTAAAACTTAGTTTTCAAGCAAATATTGATGACTGTCTTATGTGCAAAGTGTAAAGGATATTATTTCCAACCTTTTTTAAGGCAATTGTATTTTGTTACATCACATATTCATGTATTATAATTTAAATAACTTTGTTAGTCAGAATTCAATATTTAAAAGATGCAGGTAGTTGAGTGTAAAAATATTATTTTTCGATCATTTTGATAAAGTGACAGCGAAAGACGTGCAGGTAGTAATATAAAACTATTGTAGTAAATATAGATAAAAAAATATACTTGGCGAGTATTCTGAACAAAAAATTTCGAAAATTTGTCAAATTTCTAAGAAAGAGATAGATAAGTATCGAATGAGAAGAAGTGCAAAGAATAAAAAATTCGACTTGATTAAAACAGCAGTCAGAAGTTGATCAAGTCGTGTATGTAGTTGTGAATTTATGTGGTATGAAGTTTACTTTATTACGAAACGGGCAAAGATAATTTTAATATTGTTAATTGTAATGATGCATAAAACATTTTTTTCTATATTCCAGTTAAAGAACACTGCATTTCATAAACGGCTACATATATTATGCCATTTGAAATATTGTCCGAATAAAATGATCAGTGTTTGAAGAATATTTGATGAACTTCCTAAGATTGAACTAAAAGTTACGTAATCACTCGCCATAAAAGAAGATGATATGGCACGACTGTAGTAATAATCAAAACATGAATCGTGTCATGGAATAACAGTGGAGTCTCTTATCATGGATCGCATTCAATGTCACTTTAACACGAGCATGAAATAAAAAATCTTAAAAAAACCCCACTCTATAGCGTTCCGTAATACAAAGGAGCTTGAATAACCTGAAATAAATGGAATGGAGATTTACCCACATAACCCGGTTATTGGATAATCCGAAATATTCTTTTAAGATCCTACGATACTTCGCATATACACAGACTCGGCGTATTATAGAAATCTTAAATGTTATAAGTTTTGTACATCAGCAACGAATTATAAAATGCGCCGTGTTGGTGATTAAAGAAAAATATATATTTCGCTTTACGTAAAAGAAAAAAATAGTACAGCGTGCAGCATAGCCGTTCAAGTTTTGAAACGAGAAAAGAAAAAGTATTGCTAATCATGTTTCCACATTGCCGAAAATAGAAGTTAATTTTTCTTTTCAACATTCGAGGGCTTCAGAAAATAATATTAGATGAAACAACAACGCAGTTGCCTGTAATACTTATTACTTACAACTTCTACATATCCATAGTATAGATGTCACAAATATAATATTCTTTCATCAAAAGAAAAGATGCATAATATTATAAAGAATTGTAAACAGGCAAATGTATTACAACTTTTCTGTTGATTTGTTTAAAATGTAAGCGATATTCGCAGTCAGAAGAATTTTATCATTTATTTTCACAATAGCCGTTTCTGAAATTCATTAAAAACTTAAGAATTTTTGGATTTAACAAGATATTTAGTGATTTTGGAGAGAAACGGACGTCTTATATGAAGTGGAACAAATTTAAAATAAACGATTCATATCCGAGTATTTCGAACTCAAAAGTATCAATTTCAAGAAATGTGAGTCATTCAAATGGAATTTCGAAAGCTAGATGGGACTTTAAAGTAAATATTATTAGTTCTCCATTGATTCCGATTCCAATGACTCCCATTTCATAAGACATACAAAGAAAATCAAGATTCTTAAAAGAAACATGGCGCTTTTGACTGTCAAGTAAAGCGATAGCAACAGGATTTTATGAATGGTTTCTTATTGAAAGAATGATGAATATTCTATTTTTCTCAGATTTAGATTCAAATTTCATAAAATATGATGGAAATTATATGAGTAGAAAAGACTACATTATAAATTTTATCCATCTCCCCTGTTTCATTTCTGATTTTACACATAAACACAAACAGATATAAGCATATACACTATTCCAAAGAAGTTTTACAGATCCTAAGTGTTCTAAAATGCCAAAATGTTTCAATATCTTGGTGCCAAATAATATAACATTAAGTAAAAAATAAAAATATAAGACGTATTTTTCAGATAGAAGAAAAATGTTTGAAGTCTTCGTTCCACTTCTTTCCTATTCTCCTACGCGGAAGCTCTCGGCGGAAATCCTTCTTAATCGTCTTACCGCAACTCGCCTATGTAAGCCTGCTGATCACCATGCCCAGAATCCAGTGGTCCTCGACCTTTCAGTATTTGCCACGCAGTTTTCAATCATAATTGACACCACGCCCCCACCCACCCATAAAGTAACAATGCATGCAATAATCTTTTGCCCTGCCTTATGTCCACCCTATCGGACATTCTAGCGGCTTCGCGAGAGGAATCACTAATATTATTAAATTTGTTTTCATTTTAGTATTGATAAGTTAATTATTAAATGCATTGTTCAGTACTGATACAATCCTATTTGAAAGTGTATTATATCAGTGTATATGTGTATTTTATTTTTTATTACGTCAGAATGCATTTGTTTTACTTTCCTTTCAGTAAAATAAGAATTTCTTTAACACGTTGCTATGGGGGTCACTGGTGACCGGCACTCGACATGGCTACAGCACCGTGGGGGCCACCGGTGACCCGTGGCGCAGCAAATAATAAAAGTACATAATTATAGTAAATATGGATACTGATAAATTTTTCAATAATACCATTGTTATTATAATGGTTTGAAGAAATTAATGCAACATAGAACATACAAAAATAATTTTATTACTGCATGAAAAATATACATATTATCAGTGCATATTGCGATGAGTCGGATTGAAACACTCAAGGCAAAGAAAAGGTGAATCAACGCAATCGGAACAATATGTCACCACTTTTTTAGTAGAATTCTTTGCTCCAGTTCTTCCTAGCTGCTTTGAATTTTTGTTATAGCACGTCTTACAAAATCGCCTTACATTTCGTGCATTTCCCGGCATTTTTTAAAATTCATGACGAGGTCTGCTCTGTACGCGTTTTTCTGGAGAAATACAATCATTATCGGAGCATTTCATTAGATACATTGCTAATTTCATCCTAAAATCAGGAATTGCAACATTTTTCCTGGTTACTTGTTTGTAGAACGCACTGAATAAGACTAAATAATGAGAGTAATCACTTAGCAACCGAAGCACGATTGTTTGAAAAAAGGACAATAGAAATAATTGTCTACAACGCCGTGGGGGTCACCGGTGACCCCCACCACGAAAAATGCTTCAAGCATGATTTTATAACTCATTTTATTTGCTGCAGATAATATTTCAACATAATATGCATCGCATAATGAAAAGTTCACGTCGGCGCCTTGGGCAAACCATGGAAAATGCGTCTGGCAGTCAACGTGTTAAATAATATTTTCTTTTCGATATGCTTGCGACCCCCATGCAGTGTTATCACGCCCCCAGGTTGAGAATTTCTGCCATAATTTAAGGCTCAATCATTGCTCTCTTGCATCACCTCGATCGCTTCCTGAGGCAGCGAGAACTTTCGGAAAATCTACTTTTTAAATAGGAAGAGCCTTAATCCTGGGAATCAACGGTTCATTACATTTTTATCCAATAAGAAAAAGCCATTTGTTTTACACGCATCAATTTGAGGAGGGTTAATCGATGTAGGTTAATTATTATAAGTTAAGTAATGGTCAATTTCTACTCACAATACTGTTTTATGGCTTAAGTACTTGATTAGCTATTCTTTTTTCATTAAACTTCTATTTCATGCATGATCACCTCTGTAGATTGTGTCTAAACCTGAAGATTTTGAACTAAACTTTTTCTACGTCAATAATTTTATTCCTTTAATTTTATGTATGAAACAAGAACTGAATCGATGTTCATTATTAAACCAAATGAAATTACTTGTTTTCGTTTAAAATCAACGAAAAGGAATTTTCTCAGAGAATAATGTGATGCTGAAATTTTAAAGTCACGCTTTGTGTTTTTAAAGAGTGTTTTTGAATGACGGAACATAATAAAAATCTTATGTTGAAAACGCTCTTGTACTCTTCATTTCCACATGGTATTTTCTTTTTCAATATTGTATGAAAGAACCATGGGCAGTGATAAGCTAACTAGGAATTTTATAAATAAATGGTGACGCGGTAGTGGAAAAGTAAGAAAATATAAACTGGAAATCATGAGTTCATTACATAAAACTAAGAAGAATTTAGAAATAAAAAATTCTTTAACGAATAAATAAACCGTCGAAGATTGAAAGGTGCAAAAAAGTCAAGGAAAAGGGCAACTTTTCAAAAAATGGAAAAACAAGCAATTTTAAATAGCCGAGTGCAGGGTGCGAAAGTACAAAAGAATGACTAGACGAATCGCAATTATATCAAAGAATAATCATTAACAATAGATTGAGTTCAAAATGAGGAAAATAGTCTTTCTGCTAAAAATGCCAATTTTGCAAAATTCTACTGCAGTGATCAATGAAAAGCATTATATACGGTCTAGATGGAGTGCCAACACACATGAAAGAATCTGTGCAGAAACAAAAACACTCAATTTTAAAGGAGAACTGTGCCATCAATACGTAATATTTTTTTATTTTTTTCTCCCTTATTTATCACAGAAAAACGCTTACAGAATTAGACAATAATCTTCTTATTCATCAAGAAGCCAGATCAAGACTTGATGAATAGTTTATCAAGTCCAGGTTTTTAATATCCAAAGTTTTTTCTTTATATATCTATATAAAGAAAACTTATTCATAAAATTCAATATAGACATTTTCTTAAAACATCTAATTTTACGTTTGCACTTACCTTCCTATTAAAATTAACCCTCTAACACCGAGCGAGGTTGTCTAATAATGTCTCTTTAACAGCGCAGAAGGCCAGTCTGAGGCGGTTGGCTTCTTTTAAGGGAAGGTGAGGTTCTGATATCGCACGGTAGTGGGTCCAATTATCTTTGCCAACCACAGCCCATTTCTGTGTTCCTAAAATGAAGGTTATAGCAGGGGGTGGGGTAAATTACCACCCAGGTTGGGAGAGTCCAATTCATGTCGTATCCTCCCCAAAAGGCCCGGTTTTAAAAGGGCTAGAAGAAAAAAGTCGCCTCGGGATTAAAGAGTTAAGTTATCTAAAAAGAAATAAATGAATTAGTAAACTGAAACATACGCAATGAAAACTGCCATCTTTAACCTTTTTATTAATAAGTAGTACAGATACTGTACTTGCAGAATTTCTTTCTCTGGGTACGAAGTCGTACAACGGTTGTGCCACTAATTTCTCAACTTTTGATACTCTCATGTAGCTTCTCTCTGGTCTTTAATCACACTGTAGATAATCTTACTTCGCTGTCCCATTGGGCTGCGAGAAGCAGAGTTATTGCTATTGAGGTAATATAAGAATAAATAATACACAAACTGTGGAAAATGTGAAACATTTTATCTTCCAGTGTGTGGAAATGGTGAAAAGGAAAATCAGTAGCTCTAGAGGATTTGTAAGATTTCGTCTCGCAGTAATCTGCAGTATTATTTCACAGACACGATTTGTTTTATATATGACAACTTTAAATTTTATTTTCGATGATGAATGCTGCGATCCATTTCTGGAAATAAAAGAGATTATAAAAGGGTTGGACTTTCATTTTTACCAGAAGCATCCTAAAGACTGAGAAAAATTCGCTTCGCCAGTTGCGCCATCAGAGGTCCAACACAAAAGACTACAATAATAGAAAGTCCTTTCGCTTCATAAGTGGATGAAAATAGCTTCTATATTGCGTGCCAGAAGCATTCGAAAAAAGTAAAATATCCAGCATTGCAACAATTGCGTTACATCGTCTTCGCCTTTTGCTTTCATCCCAAAGCATGGTACACAATACTTTCCGTTCTTCAGTGAACGAAATGAATGATTCCAAGCAAGAAAATGAAGAATGCAAGATGTTTGGCTTCGCGCGTTATTGACTTACAGACGCTGAATGTGTTGTCAGTAAAAAGTTAAAAATGTGAGGTCAAGGAATCTTGTTTTTTATCATAACTTTTTTTATATTTGTTTGAACATTTCTATGGTATTTCGCTTTATTGTGTTATGGTTTTAAATTTAAAAATTTTATTTTTCTATTTTAGTTTAACAAAATGTCGATTATTTTTTTAAAAAAGCAGTGAGAAATGTCTCACTTTGTTTAAACTTTGAATACGTTAGGCGCGAATTGTATCAGAAATATTGTATTCAAAGAAGTGCATTCTATGTTTTCATTGAAATTACTTTCTTATTTATTGAAATTTTTATTTTTAAAGTTATTAAATTTTTTAACTGTAATTATCTCTTTAGTTAATTATTTATACCCATTTAATAAAGCTGTAAAAAATTAAAAATATATCTTAATGCCATTTTCAATTTAAAAATTGTCATCTTTTTCTTGTTGGCTTCATTTTTATAGACCCAGATATGCTTTATTCGAATTTTAATTTAAATGAAATCTTAAATGCGATACCGCCAGATTCGAATCAGCCAAGTTTCATCGCGTCACATAATTCTCGAGTAGAATTGAGTCAACTTCGTACGCACTAACCAACAGAAAATCAAATCTAAGAAGCAATGCTTGTATTCGTTAAACGTTTCGTCCTTCCTCAGGGTCTCAGATGATTAAGACTCTAACAGGCTCACAAAGGAGTGGGGATCGTCAAAGTTCTTTCCGCTAATGATGTATCCAGAAACCTAGAAATTTCGAACAAAGAATGAATGCTCATTTTTTGTTTCGTTCATTACGTCCATTTGGAACAAAAGATGAGAAAGATTTGTTGTCAAGCACTAGTAGAGACTTGGGCACGAGTCTTGTAGCTACATTCCATTTCATAAACATCACATAGTTTCTTGTATTGCGGAAAAATGATTAAGAATGGATTGTTCAAATGCCTCACTGTAACATAAAGGACCTCAAAATTATCAAGAAGCCATAAAGGATGAATATCTTTATTTTTTGGCATGTTCCCAGCTAAAAAAAGTCTGCAGAAAAAAAATTTTTTTGAAGATTTCTGCAGATTTTTTGAAGACAGAAAAAATCAGCATTTTTTCTTCAATTTAATCTGCAGAAAATGTTCTTACTATATTTTTCTCTAAATATTCTGCAGGCTTTTTGAAGAAAGAAAAAATCTGCAGTTTTTCTTCAATTTAATCTGCAGAAAATTTTTTTATTGTATTTTTCTCTAAATATTCTGAAGATTTTTTGAAGACAGAAAAAAATCTGCATTTTTTCTTCAATTGAATCTGCATAAAATCTGCAAAAAATTTTCTTATTGTATTTTTCTCTAAATATTCTGCAGATTTTATGAAGACAGAAAAAATCTGCATTTTTTTCAATTTTAATCTGCATAAAATTTTCTTATTATATTTTTCTGTAAATATTCTGCAGATTTTTGTAAGACAGCAAAAAATCTGCATTTTTTCTTCAATTTAATCTGCATAAAATCTACAAAAAAAATTTGATTATATTTTTATCTAAATATTCTGCAGATTTTTTGAATACAGAAAAAATCTGCATTTTTTCTTCAATTTAATCTGCAGAAAATCCGAAAAAAAATTCTTATTATATTTTTCTCTAAATATTCTGCAGATTTCTTAAGACAGCAAAAATTCTGCATTTTTTCTTCAATTTAATCTGCAGAAAATCTGCAAAAAAATTTATTTATATTTTTTTCTTTAAATATCCTGTAGATTTTGTAAGACTTTGCATTCTGTTTTCAATTCAATTTGCAGTTATTTAGCAGATTTTCACAAAATCATTAAACTTGACCAATATCTGTTGATTTTTTGAAGATTTAACTGCAATTTCATAATATCTGCATTTCTCTAATTACATATTTTTCGCCATATTCTCTAATATTGCAGCTTTATTTTCCAAAGGATATAAAACAAAATTAGAATATAATTATCATTATTGTTTAACTCTACAGCTGACAGGAGTTTCAAAAAATTTCCCAATCGCAAATTCTCTTAGGCACAAATTTTTTTAAATATGTCACTGAAAAAATGAATTCTAAATTAATCTTTAAAATAAATATTTTAGGTTTTACCATTTTAAACTTTTCCCCCATAATTTAATTAATTTTCAATTAGTCTTCCAACTGTCTTTCTGACTAGCTCTTTTCCTACAAAAAGAAGGGAAAAGCGCCCTTTGGATGGAGAGAAGGCTTACCAGAAAGATAGAAGGTGAAAACGAATTTATTGAAACAGAGAACCTAAATTATTGAACAAAAATATTACTAATCTCATCTGTTACCCATCTCTCCAACTTTGAACCACGAATTCTGACCTTGGTTGATTTTTACATCACGAGATGGCTATGGTGACGCTAAAACTTAAATAGATTAATTTATTCTTATTTCATGTTTCTGCGCGGCGTAGTGGTTTGCGCACTCGCCTGCGAAGTATAGGAACGCGAGTTCGAATCTCGGACAGGATGATTTTGAAGTTTTGTGGCATACAAGTAAGTTGCATCACAAATAAGATTAATTAAATTAATAATTACGTTAATTGAAATTAATAATTAAACCTTGACTGTAGAAAAATCTACCGAAAATCTGAAGGTATTCGGAACATATTTTTTTTCAAATATTCTTCATTTTTTTCTGCAGAAAATCTGAAGGTATTTGGAACATGTTTTCTTCAGATTTTCTGCATTTTTTCTCTGCAGAAAATCTGAAGAAAACATGTTCCAAATACCTTCAGATTTTTTGCAAATTTTTTCTGCAGATTTTTTTTAGCTGGGTTGTTATTAAGTTTTGAGTAATATGATTTCAAAGGCTTATTAATAATGCATATACAGAATAAGCACAAAGTCTTTCTTTGATACAAAAATTTTTTTGCACAAAAAGCGATTATACTTAGACGTATATTCATTTTTGTAAATTGTAAATACCGTAACTGAAGTTGCAATGAGACTAGCAATTTTTAACGTCTGTTCTCTTTGTAGATGGAAGACTGTCGAGACAGTGCTCAAGTTCTTACCACGGTTGTCCAACACGTTCCGTAAAAATCGACACAGCATGTTGTCCTAATGTTATGTTTCAATAACTTAAACTGTTGCGGCAAGTATCCGTAACAAGGTCTTAACTCCCATCGAACAGATACATCCGATTTGATTTCATAGAACCACAAAACATACTGAAAGTTATCCCTCATCGACGCCATTTAGTTAAAATTAAATTTTCATTCACCGCTTACGTTTGTGGGATATTTGTACCATCTATCGACCATAAAAAATTAAGAAGAAAACTATGGAATATTAAAAATTTTACATCATTTCTAACGGTTATTTTACGAGTCGCTTTTTGTGACGATGTTTTTTGTTTTCAGTAAAACATCTTGTACTAATCGGTATTTTTAAGTCTCTACACAGGACAGAAAAAATATTTTTATAAATAAATGAAATTGGAATGTTTTAAGTATTTTCAGTGCTCAAATGTCCCCTATGCTCTGTTTCATACACAACTAGCCACCTTCGGCGACCAGCTTGTTAGCCGGGAATACAATTTCAATTGAATCTCCTACGCATAATTTGATATTCATGGTTCCCTCAACAATTTTAAATTTCAAATTGTTATTGACATTTAGCACATGCCCTTTCAGTAGCTCAGCACCTGTTCTGTTCGTTGTCTGCATGGACGTCCCTAAAAGAGTCATGCGACTGGATGTGTCATGCAACATCAAATTGCACATTGACGGCATCAACTTCACTCTTATCATCTTGCAAAATACGCATTTGATTTTAACTATAAAATGGCGCGGCACATTTTACTTCCAGTCACATGTTAGCTGGATGAAAATATGCTGATTAAAACATAGCATTAAACATTAAGATATTACCTTAGCTTTCAACAATGCTAGAAAAACACGTAAATAAATGTTTGATTAACAATGAAAACAGTTTGAATTTCGTTGCAACAATGAAAAGTAGTGTTGTAAATTTTGCCAAAACTATTTTCAAAAATTTATTGAAATTAGAGAAAAAATATACGGCAACTTAATTGATATTATTGCAAAAGTAATTTTTTGCATTTTCAGGTGGCGTAAAAATTATTATTGTGATTCAATAATTTCGTATGTTATTAAGGGAAAACGCCAAATGTCGCTTCATTTTTAATTAATTAAAATTCTAATTAACATTTCAGAAAAGGGCTCCGAGGTGCACATTCACACCCTCCAAAGTATGTTTCTGTCAAATTTCGTAGCTCTAAGTGCAGTGGTCTGCCCTGTAGAGCGCTAAAACAGACACACATTCTCCTTTATTATTAGTAGAGATAGAGATGTGGCATTATACCTGCAATTAAAAAATGCTTGTTGATTTAAAAGTCTTGTTAACATAACTAAAGACATAATTTTCTTTATGTGTCAAATAAAACGGCTCAAATCATATCTCAAGGGTGTTCGGTTCCGATGGCAGATTTTTGTTTCATGATAAAGCAAATGCTTATCATGGTTAGCAAAGGCTTCCCACTGAAAACCATTTTAACGGAAGTTTCCCGTGGCTTTTCAACATTAGACTTGGTGGTAAGATATCAATCAAATTGATTATATTGAAAAAATGGCACAAAATGTATAAAAATAATTTAGTTTCTTTGTCTTTCAACGTATTACGAAAATGTTACCATCGAACACAACATATTAATCTTCTTTTGCTTTCTTGCAGAATGTTCTTGAGCAAAACTACTGTTCACATTTTATTACATGAAGCTACCTACACGAGATTTGTAGTTACCTATTGGACTCTCTTAGATCTGTCAAAACTCAAGAGTTGGGTGAGGAAAGGATTTCGAATAAACAAAGTATCCTTTTTTGTAATTCAAGTACATTCAATACATCCGTTACTTACTATCATTGAAAATTTTATTTTTTAAATCAATTTTAAACCTCAAGGTTGTAAGCTATAGTAAGCTTTTGGTAATCCGGCAAAACACAGACCAGAAGATTGCCGGATTAGGGGAGGTTTATTGAAATATTGCATTTTAATAGCAAAATCTATGCTTGTTTGCCCAAAATATTATAAAATATACAACAATATACTATATATTATAGATATTACAAGATCTGAGCAGCAGCTTATTGTTTGCATCACGCCAATTCCAATGAAATCCGTATGCATGGATTTGTTTTCCTTTTAATGATTTCCACTCGGCCTGCTGGGAACGCTACACTGTACAAGAGGGCTTGGATTGGGCAGTGCGGATTACTCAGAGCGTGCTGTGCTTATTATGGTCAAAAAGCGTTCGCCCTTTTGTTAGAATAAAGAATTAAATTTGTTTTAAGTGCCATTTTTATCAGGCATTCCTAATAACATTCTTGAGAATTTTGTCTCAGTTGGTAAAAATTCATTTTATTCCTTAACCCTTGACAACCGACCTCTTCCCTGAAAAGTGTAAGGCCTTGAAATGGACGGCCGAAGGAAGACGTGTTTATTTCAAGATCAGGTGTTCCATCTTAATTCAATTTTTCCATTATTCCATCTGAATTACATGGATTGCCGAGAAAGTAAATTCCTTTAGTAATTTCAGCCGTCGCATGAGTAGGGCTGTGGCGATTTCCGATTTATCGAAAAAAATTGAGATTTTTAAAAAAGCTGTTTTTGGTTGTCAATATCTTTAAAAAATCGATATATGGAATGAATAAAAAAATTATTCAATTTTTGTACTCTAAACAAAATAAGCTTTTTTCATTTGGATGCATGACCTGATAATTTTTTTGAATTTAAATAAACAAGTGAAAATTTAGAGTATTCGTAGTTTAGTTTTATTACCATATACAACTAAAGAAAATATTTTAAAATATAGGTTTAGAAATCAAAAAGAGCCTGTATACCGTTTTTTTTCAAGAAATGTATAAAGAATCAATCGCATGTAATATGCATTTAATGAAGAATGCTGCATTACATAAAGAAATTGAGACAGATTCTTTCCTTTTCAAGGCAATCGTAATAAAATGCCAGGTAAAAACGTAACATTTATCTGAAGAATTGTATAAAAAATTAGGAAAGAATATAACGCATGACAGCCATTAAGGCAAGCAAAAGATAAAATACAAAAAAGGCTACAGTTAAAATTAAAAAGAAAATCGCCCATAAATAGTTCCGAGTTTCTATTCCTTTAGGGGCCGTTCAAATATTACGTAAGCACCTTTTTGGTATTTTTTGACCCCCCCTCCCCCTTGTCAGCAAAAATAAGCAGATAGCAAAACCCGCCTGGAGGGGGGGGGGGGGAAAGCGGAGGCCCCCCCCCCGTTCTTTTTTTTACAAAACGTATAACAGTAATAATCTAATTTTAAAAATTTTAGGACTTAATTCAAATAAAAAACTAACTAGGGTTAAAATGAAAAAAAAAAAAATGCAAGTTTAGTTTCCTTACAGTTTCAAGTTAAAGCTTACAAAAATCAAGTTTAATTTTCTTCTGCCAAATTTAACTTTTTTTCAAATTTCATTTTTTAAAATTAAATTATTTGTGCAAGTTACAAGAGGAATAAAGTTTTCGGAAATAAAGTGATTTTAATGTCTTACGTAAGCATCTCTCATACTCGCCCTCCCCCCCTTGGGTGCTTACGTAATATTTGAACGGCCCCTTAGCCTCGACGTGAGTAGTAGAATCTGGGCAACGGAGACAGTTTTACAATGTTCGGCTGAACCCCTTCACACCTGACGTCCGGTATACCGGACATCAACTTTGAACTGCTCCTATTAATTCAATAATTCGTGAAATTGCATGCTGTTTGTTTCTATTCGATTCTCGATTTTCTTAGCAATATAATCGTTGCAAGAATTTTTAGTTTCGGGTGTGGAATCATTTCATTTTTTTAGTTTTTCCAAATAAACTTCGTTCTTCCCAAAATGGAGCTCGGTGGTAAATTTTGTTTTTCCAAGTAATTTCTCATTGCTAATACTTTTTTTACCATTTAAAAGGCTTATACAATATTTTATTATCCCTTGACGACCATTTTAAAGTGAAATTTGTGTGATTTGTTGTCTTTTTTCAGTTTAAATATCCTGCATCGTCCGGATGCTGGACACGGGTAACTTATTAAATTTTTTATCTACAGGCTTGAAATTTCATTTATGATTTAACCTTTGCAGTAATACACTGTACGCTAAAGAAAAAAAAATTCTAACTCCTTTATTTCGTAATTCCGACTGAAGAGAGTATAAGCTAATTCATATCGAAAACCATGCCGAATTCAATAAAACTGAGTCGCCAACGATGTATCCAATATTATCGCAATATTAACTTCAATCTCAAATATCGATATCCAATATTGAAAGCCATCTACAATCTGCTCAAAGTGATCTCGATATGAAGCCAAATTTCCAACGATAGATTGCCAAATCTCGAACTCCCAACTTCTCAAAACAAACATTTATGTTTACTTTCTTGTGGTTATAATAAATTCTTTCTATGTTTTTCTATATTTCTTTTTTCTGCGTAATTTCTCTTTGATTCCTCGCAGATACATTGAAACTGATTGAATTTATGATTTAGTTTTTCATTTCCTGTAGAGATTATTCTCAAAACTGTTATCGATTATTTCGATTCAATGCAAAAAACTGTTAAATATTGAAACCAAGTCCAACTGACTCGGATAATATTCTCGATATCATTTCGATGTATCGTTATTTTAACGCCAAATCTGGTGCCAAAGCTTCTTTGTGATAGTCCATTAATAGCAACCTCTGTTGGCTTACATAGGTAGTAGTAAATTTTTCTCGCAAGAGGTGTTTTTTTTCCTTATTTATTTTTTTCTTTTTCCTAATTTTCCCCTTGAATTTTGTAATACATTAAAAGGGATTATTTTTACGATTTATCTTTTTATTTCCTGTTTCTAGAAACTTTCAGAACACAAAATGCAATAAACTCATATTCAATAAATCAGCGCTATTGAAGCTAAATTTTAAAAAATCACAGTATTATTTCAAGGAATGACGGTACTAAATATTATGATAGATTGGGGCGTACCAACTTTTCTTAAACGAACTGCTAGTCCAGCATTGCATACTCAGATGAAAAGATTAATACCATTTCTTTTTATTATTTTATAAAGGAGAAGGAAAAAATACATTTATTTTATCAAATGAAAATTAAGCAAGATATAAACTGAAAATTCCTTTCATTGTGTTAAGAGGATTTATAATTTAAATAAATAAATAATAAAATTTCGATATATCAAGAAATATCGATTGAGACGCTATATCGCGATATTTAAATCTGGTAATAGCCCAGCCCTACGCAAGAGTGCGCATGCCCGCTGGTTAATTCGAACCATCTGCAAGACAGAGACATCATCGTCAGAGTAGACAATACTGCAGATGTTTCATAGTGGGTTGCTATAATGTTGAAGAAAATAGATATGCCCGTCGCATCCCCATATGACTGCTGCAACGCAACGATTCATTACAATCTTTTGCACGAAAATAGTCCTCGTACCCGTAGCAACTGAAACATTGCCCCCTTTGATTTTTGTATACTTTTGCAACTTTGAGGCTTTTCTTTCTGATAAGAGGTTTCAGGATGACAAAGCGGCTTCCTGGTTATCATCACATTTGATATCGTTTTTCGATACTGGTATTGCCTCGCTATGGCAATTGTCATAATAAGTTGATGTTAAATATAATCTTAGCCAGACATCTCAGTTAAAAATAAAGCATCTGATTCCATTTGCATTTTGTATCCTTTTAACTGGTTAGCGGTACTTACTTTCTGGATATTCAAAATATTTCAAACTTTGAAAGCAAGGAGGAAATGACAAAACATTTTTTACTCAAATGGTTTTAAAGAAACAAAATCCTTACTTAGAGCACGGGCATTTTTTCTTATGTGACATTTTTTTTCAGTGTTTATTATGAGAAGCATCTCATTAAATTAATGAATTCCACTCAGCGGCATTTGAAATGTGAAACAGGGGAAAAGTCCTTTCATTCAACTTTCAGCTCTCGTCTTTTTTACGTCGTCGTGTAAAAAACAAAGAATATTTTATTAATATATTTAATTTTTAAAAAAAATTGCGTAGGCTAATTAAGTAAAATGAAACGAGGCACTAAAAATTTTACATCCTCGTTATTTATTAAAGAACTGCTACGAATGAATAAATGATAGTAGGGACATGAGAAGTCAATTTCTATTAAATAACATCTTTCACGGCATGTTCTCACAAAAGGAATATTTAACTTTAATTAGATTCCAAAGCATTGAAGCCACGTAATGGTTATTAATACTGATAGCTTCTTTTAAATAGCAAGCTATAATAAAATAGTTTTTTTTTTAATTTTTATACAAATCGCAAATATATTTATAGAAGACATAAAAGGCAAACTATAGAAATTGAATTTTCAGCTAAATATACATCTGATACAACTTTTTATAATGGTACTTTTGATTTATTTAAATACTTGAAAATGAAAAATAACTCTCTCGTGTATTTTTCAACAACATTAGTTTTGATTCTAAATTTTCTAAGGGAATAAGTTTAAATAGAATAAAGTTCAACTAGAATCTGTAATTGCGAGTATTATATGTTTGACAAAAAGGAACTAAATATAGATTTTCAGCAAGCTTAGTTAAAGAGAGTAACAGAAAACTCCCTTTCAAGGGCCAAAATGTATCTACACACAATATATTATTTTGATACCTCAATAGAAACTCACCAATTCGCCCTTTTTCAGTTTTGCATGAGTGGATCTAAATGTCTGGTTCCAATTTGGAAGCCACCAATAACACTGGCTAGCTTTTTTTTGAAAAAATTAAGATTTATTACACTCTGAACATTTACAAAGACGCTTTGTAATTGGGCATTTTTCAGTTGTTCTGTCCGCCAATTCACAGTTCTGAGTCCTTTAGAGTCGGCGCCTTACCACCATAGGTGTCGCTGTACCTATTGCGCATTTCTCACAGTTTTATACTTTTAATGGGTGAATCATTCTATTCGTATATATTTTTTTTTCATTATCGGTGTTAGATTTATTGGCATTTTAATATGTCTTGTTGAAAGATTTTTGTATGATGTTTACTATGTCTTTACTTTCTCGTATACGAAGTATACAAAGAGAAAGTATTGCAATCGTCAAAAAATTCGAACTCGAGATTTTGACGAATCTCCACGTTTTAGACCTCCCTGAGTCACACAGCCCTGAAACACAACTTTGGAATTATGTCTGTCTGTGTGTCTGTGAACACGATAACTCGAAAACTATTACAGATACAGGGATGAAATTTGGTATCTTTACACATAATGTCTTTACACATAGGAAGTCCATCTATCTGTCTGTCCGCGTTCATGTGAACACTATAAGTTAAAAACTTGAACAGCTAGATGGATAAAATTTGGTACGCAGTTTTATCATCATGAATATAGGTCGTTATAAAATTTGAGACCAAATCCGTCGAATGGTTGATTGTCTGTCGGTCTGTATAATCGCATATTTTTAATGGCAATAACTTCTTAACAAAATTACTTAGATAAATTTAATTTGGTATGTGGTCTCCTTACGTTAATTGTAGATTTGTGTCCAATTTTTGTGTCAATCGGTTGAAAAAAGTAGTTCAAATTGCATAATTAATTTTTTCTAACCCGATTCTCCAAGAGCATGCGTACTGGTAGCAATCTCTATGCACGCGGAAACTATCGAGCGAATTACGTCACTTTGTCCTCGAGCCGGCAAGAGTGGAGCCTAGCAGTGTATGCTAGATGCGTTTTAATCGGTACGTATCTCTTTGAATTTGATGCTTTACATAAATAATTTACAATCACTATAATCCACAATGAAAAAACTTCCAATAGTCATTGGATTCTGGGCTTCAGTAGGTTCGAATTTTTTTTTTTTTTATCTACGCGGGGGGAGGGGAAACAGCACATCTTTGGGGAAGTATACGAGAAAGTGTAGGGGAGACCACTTCAGCTGGTTTTTCGTGGTTTTATATGCGTGTGAAAATTGTGTATTTTATTTATGCTTTATGAGTATAATTTTGCATTGGTGGTTCTGTACTGCTTTTCTTATTGAGAAATCTTTTATAAATTAAAATCTTAATTTTAAATCAATGAGGAAAACTGAAGAGCGGTGCCAGTCCTCTCAGGTCTGACTGCTTTACCACTTTCCGTTTCCCCCATTCCATGTCAATTAAAATCATCGAGAGTCTGAGTTATTCGAGGCACAAGGGTAAGAAATGGTGCTCCGCTGTGCAGAAGGGTCCAAGGAAGCACATTTACCACTACTAAGCAACTATTTATAAAACTATACTTTTTTCAAATCCGAAATAGACTCTTGTAGTTTGAAGGCTATTTCGGATTTGAAAAAACTAATGCTGCTAGTTAGTATTATTAATGCTGCTAGTTAGTTATTGAAGGCTGTACTAATGCTAACTGTCTAATTAGTCTAAATCTGAAGACTTACATTAGCTGAGAACATGACAATACCCTGCTTCATCGCTCACTGTTGGCTTAGTTTTAGTTTTATTAACGTCCCGTTTTAGAGCAACGCGAGGGCTGTTTTGGAACGGATCTCGTAATTTTGAACCTCGGTCAAATGACGAGGACGACAGCTGGGCTGGTACCCCCTTTCCGATACTCCGCACCACACAGACTGGAGAACGTTTCCCCCCTCTACGTGTGATTTAGCTTGCAACAGGCCCAATACACGATGGATCTTCAGTGGAATATGGTTTCGAACCAGGAACCCTCCAGGCCCCAAGACCTCACCACTCGGCCACAGTGGCCCGCTCACTCTTGAAACAGTCGAAGTTGCAACACAAAGGAGTTGGAACATTAGTCTTCCAAATGAATTTATTATAATCATCTCACCTCAGAGATTTAGATATCTGAACTTAAGCAAATGGCATGTGCATCTATTTGTAGAGCTTTCTCCGATAGAAAGGTATGATGTAGTAAAAAGATTTCTTAAGATGAAGAAACGGATTTTCGGCATCCATAAATGTGATGTGATATTTTAAATTGGGAATACAATTATTCATATTATTAAAGCAGTTCTGTTCTTTGGAGCTTCCCGTGATTTATTATATTAAAATAAGAGTCAAGATTCAAACAAGATAATATTCGCAGAAATTTTGAAACCGCGTTCTTTCAGATTTTTAATCAAGTGCAAGAAATGATTAGAAAAAGAAGCATTTGCATTAGAAAAAAGTGTATTGAAATTTATCTGCAATAAAAAACTATTTTATATCAATTGTTATTTATAAGTAATTAACCTTCGTTATTATAATTATTTTCAAATTTTCTGCTTGTGAAATATTTCTTTCGGGTCTGCAGTTCCCCAGTGAGTACACATGAGCCGACTCCAGAGTGGATGCTATGATTATAGATCCGACCTTGCATTTCGGCCAAATATGTACACTGTGAAAAAAATCCCGTAAAATTTACGGTTTTAAACTGGCAGCTGGGTTGGTTGTGCAAAACCGTAAAAGTTACGAAGTAAATCCGTAGGCACAACGGTTTTTTACCATACAGGAACAAGTTTTTCCCGTAAAAGTTAGGAAGTAAATCCGTAGTCACAACAGTTTTTTACCGTATGAAATCAAGTTTTCTCCGTAAAAATTAAGTCATCGAAGTAAGTGACGTCATCAACTGAGTTGAGTTGTTTTCTCCTTCTGTTCGAGTTGAGTTGAAATGTGCTGATGTGTATTATCAATGAGGAATATTAATTAATCAAGGCTTAATTATTATTTTCAATTAGTTTAATTAATATAATTTTTAATTGAACTTACTTGGACGATTTCGATGCAAGATGGTGACAAAACTTCTAACTCTTCTAAGCCGGGGATCGAAACCGCGTTCTTAGAAATAAAAGGCAGTCGCTCTAACCACTAGACCAACGGAGACTTCATAAAATGAAGTAAAAATAATCTATTTGAGTTTTAAAGTCACTATGGCTTTAGTGGCGCCCCCTAGTGGTGTAAAAATCAACTATTGCCAGAACACGTGTTTTAAGGTTAGCTTTCATGAGTGACAACAGGTTACTGCAACATGTATAAACAACAGCGGAGATGGAACCCTATTAAAAACATGAAATGAATGCAATAAAATTGCATTTAAGAAAAGGGAAAGATATCGTACGGAAAGCAATACCGTATGACGAAAAATAGAATTTGAACTGACGGTTTTAAACCGTTTATGGCTGGAGCGGAAAACGGTGAAAAACCGTTTTGTTAACAAAACAGCTTTAAACCGTCAAATATACGGAAAAAGTCCGGGAAAAAAACGGATATTTTTTACAGTGTACCTTAGCAACAGAACGCCGTCTCTTACCCCCCTACCAGTGACCATAACGGTCTCTGAACGGTTTGATGGGCAAGACATGAGAATTTTATTTACGAAAAAAACAAACAAACAAAAGATATTCACACAAAAGTATAGCACGGACATTTTCACTTTTACACTATTATTTTGTATTAGTGTTCTTTTACTTTTCTTTTTTAAAAGGGGTGATGTCTGGTAATTTGGAGCTTGTTGGTTGAGCTCGCTGGTAAGTTGAAGTCTAGGGAGGCTAGAAGAGATCTCTGTTTTCACTTATTAATTTGACTATCCTACGAATTTTATGCCAGGATACGAGGTTATTGGCGACTCTTTCCATCCATTCTTGCTCGAAGTTTAGCGCTGGCTTCCTCATATGCCAAGACACTGACCGTGGCATAAGTGAAGTGCCAATTCCGCCACAACTGCAATAATAGCTCTCAGAAAAGTGAAACCTTTTGAGGTAGGCAGGGAGAGAGCCATGTTGAGAGAATTAGAAATGTACCTTAGCAACATTGAGTGCATAATAATGTATACTTTCAGTACAATACGCTTGTATTTCCAAGTTGATTAAACGATTTTTCAGCACTTTAAACGGTGTCTATACATCAAAATTAACATAATATTATATAAATTCTATGCATAGTTTCTGATGCCAGCATCTTTTTTCTCAACTAATACGAAGCCTATAGCAGTGAATAAGGTATCAGTGACTAGAAATTTTACCAATACTCAGTTTCCGTTAAAACAATTTTTAATTTAAAATTTGAGCAAACAATTTAAATATCATAGACATTTTAGCAGCAAGTATAAAAGGCTCCTTCACTCCTATTTTACAGAAATAACTTATATAAATCACGTAACATAACTTCACTTTGGCTAATTTAACTTAACTCAGGTGCACGTACATCGCAACACCAAATATTGTATAAAAAAGTCATTGTGAATTGCAAATACTACCCCATGAATAAAGTGTATTGGTTATTTTGTGTACACACTTCGATGAGTATTTATTTTCAGCATCCAAACATATTTAGAGATGGGGGAGAGGGGAAGATTTAATGTACGAAAGACGTTACATTCAATGCAAAGTAATTTAGATATCCTTTGGATTAGAAAAAAAGCTAATATAACTATTCATATAAATTTCCACGAATATAAAATTTTATTCTAAATATTATTTATTTACTTATCAAAATCTCTTTCGAAAGTATTCAACCATAAAATTTCGTGAAAATGATTAGGCTTAAGTAGATGGTTCATTCTGAGAACAAACATCTGACAACATAGAAATTTCTCTGTAAAGAGGAAATAGCTGATAATGCGAATTTCAACAATACTATCTATCCACAGAATTTATAAAAGACGACAAGAATTGAGTTTTCTGGAAAGATTATATCCACAAAACGATGCTCCAAAGAAGGAAAGAAGAACATTCTCATGAATAAAGCGCTTCGTTTCTCCTTTTCAGAAAACGAAGAAAAAAATTCCATTCTACCTCCTCCTTTTTATTCATCTTCAGTACTCTGGTAAACTTATTTTAACAAGATAATATTTTGAGGCTAGTGTATTTTCGGGAAAATGCGCCATATAAAAATTGTTCTAAACGCTTTGAAGGCTTAGACCGTTGGATCTATAGATGTCAAATTTAATAAGTGGTAAATTCTTGGGTAGTAGGTGCTTAACAAAGAAAGGATTGTTTAAAATTTTATTAAAAATTAATTTAAATTTGCCGTTTTCCTTCAATATCTTCGGAGAGTACTATCACACTAAAAGATTTTTACACCACTTTAAAATTAAAAAAAGCTTCTCAGTGATACCAATTTAGTTATCGAGTAAATTTTCCTTTAATTTTAATAAGTTTACCATAATTTGTTATGAAACAGCTGATGCTATACATGTTTTTACTATTCATTCGCTATTGAAATGGTTAGTAGTCTGATTAACTGTGGAGTCGGCATTCATAGAATTATCTTTAATTCAAAAATGTACCGAATTTACATTTCAAAAATACTTAAGTATCAAGTGCTGCTCGCATGCTTAAGTTCCAAATTTAGTGGAATTATCTCGCATTTTTTATTATTTCGATATAATCTTATGATTTTTAAACTCCGTTTAGAAATGACGGCCAAATAGTGCCTTAAAAACGCACATGACAAAATAGAAATAATGCCGATTTTAACGTGATTAGATTTTTAGGGTGGCATACTTTCTGGAAATTACGTGATGTAAAATTGATATCTAGTTACTTCTTTGATCGTAGGTGCTCGCCAAGAAAAAGTTTTCAAAAATTCTAATATGAATTTTAATTACATAAAAGTTTATCGAAATTCTGACGTTTTTCCTCAATAATTGCTTCAATTATTATTGTACAAATTCATTTTGACACCTCTTGAAATTGAGAAAATTAATAGTAATACTGATTTTTTACTTTCATGTAATTTTTTCTCCGATTACGATAAATTTTTTCAAAATTAATTTTGAACACAATTTATAACATTGCGTTTTATTTTTGTAATTAAATTCAAATAAATTTTATTGATTCCAAACCTTTCACTAACGTTGCAAATTATGATAGAAACTTGCCTTCTCTGGATATTAATTTCAGAGCAGAGTTTTCACCTTCACTTTTAGTAACATGATAACACCCTTAGGTTGGCATTCTTTCTGTAAATTGCGTGATGTACAAATCGTTAGTCACAGAATGCTGTGGCTGATGCAATCAAGCCAATAGAAGAGAGACGAATCAAGGCTAAAACTTTACTTGCTACGAAGTTTCGGACTGGAAGTTTGAATGTTTTGCAATTTGTTTGTTTTCTGTAGCAGTCATTTAGTTTTAGAGGGAAAATTTTAGTGTCATTGGGTAAAATTTAATAGTTAATAATTGATCAACAATTCAGGACAAATAGCCGCCAAAGCAATTTATTTCATGCCTGTTATGTAAAATTAAATTTAACTCCAACGTCCCTCGAGATTTTTATGCATTAATAAGCTCTCATGCATAACGAAGTTACTTATTAGTAAAAATAATTTTGTTGGGACTATTCAGTATGAATATCTTTAGTTAATTTAGGCACATTCTATGTTAGAGAATATTCGGAGTGACATCGTTTACTGCAGAAGTACTAACAAAACGTGACCAGCCATTTCTTTATATTATTATTCTGTGCCAGCAAAAGAAAAATTTTGCAAGTTATCGGATTTTTCTCCATTTCCAACTCCGAGATCTTACATTGGTCTAATTTACATATAAACCGCGAGCAAACTTTTAAACCTGTCCTTCTTTTCCTAATTGAAATGAAGTGGACTGAATCACGAGTTTCATTTCACAGATTTTTTTAAATTTAAAAGAAGGTTTCCAGAAATATTTGAGAAAACAAACGAAAGTGCAAAAGCAAGTATGATTTTTTTTATTAAGATTTATCTCCGAAAATCCAAAATGCTCAATAATTTTAAGTTAAACTACTTTACTCCTAAAATTAAGGATTTAAATCACAATCCTTCCTAAACTTCTATAACTTCCTAAAAATTTGCTTCCTGTATCTAAAATTATTTGTGCTATGTTATTAATGAAGTGATATAAATGATTCAAATGTTACCAAAGAAAGCCCAACCGGGAACTTTCTTTAGAAAAGGATACAATATAAAAACTCATCTAGAAAATATAAATCAGATTTTGAAAATATGTCTAATTTTTTTTTCTGTAAATCAAATGAATGAAGTGATGTAAATGATTCAAATGTTAACAGAAAATAGCCCATCTGGGAACTTTCTGTAGAAAAGGATACAATATAAAAAATCACCTAGAATAATAAATAAGATTTTGAAAAAATGTCTAATTTTTTTTTCTGTAAATCAAGATTTATGCGAAAGAAACGCACATCATTGTTTTAAAAATTCGTAATTTGTACTTATGCTCACACGTTAGAATTATAGAGCTTATGTTTAAATTTTCCTGAATAAACGTTTAATTTTTTTTATATACAGTATAAAAGTCTAAGGGATCAAATTAAAATTAATGTAATATAGTACATTTGAAACTAAGATTTAGAATGAATGTTTTCATCATACAAATATTAATTTTTAATTAAATAACATAAGATACGTACAAATAATGCATTACAGCAATGATGTTCTTACGTGCGTATCTTTCACCATTAAACAAGATTTCACCCTCCATCCCAGATAGCAATTTTAGTTTGCAGCAAGCTTGCCACAAATTTGTCATGACAAGAGTGCAAGTTTGCCACAAATTTGTCATGAGAAGAGTGCAAGCTTGCAGTAAGCTTGCAGCAAGTTAACGAAAGCTCCGAAGTCACCATGAAACGAACTTGCAGCAAGCTTGCCACAAGTTTGCGGTGCAAACTTATTGCAAATTATAGCAAAAACACAGTACGAAACACAATCCGGGATAGAACTCGCGACCTCCCGGTTTCGAAGCGGAGACGCTAACCATTGAGCCAGTTGAACTCTGAGAGGAGAAGATAGATTTCGCTAATACATCGTTCGATTCGATTCGTATACGATTTATTTTTAACTATTTTCTGGATTTCATTAATTTTTTGAGTTGAGAATATGATTTGAAGTCAAAGAGAGAGCAATTTTCGCTAATAACTACGTTTTGCTAGTAGAATAAATTATGAAATTAGAGTTCAAAAGTAATTACTTTAAAATGGGACAAAACGTCTAGTTATTATTGTTCAACAAACACTGACTGTTTTTTAGATTTAATTTTGTTTATAAACGTTAAAATTTCAACATTAAGAAAAAGGCGATATAGTTTTCTTTAAAGTGAGAGTGATATATTTAGTAAAAAGATGGAAAATGTTTCAAAAAATTTTTTTATAAAAAAGTTATTTTTTCACAAATTATCATTGACTTATTGAATTAATAAAAGGAGGACGGTCTAGGAGATGCTATTAAAAATCGGATGTTTTTTAAAACCGAGACAAAGATAATTATCTCTTTATTGTGCTATCTTTGCAGGAAGCTTGTTTTGCAAAATTGCAGCAAGTTTGATTTGCAAGGAGGTGGCGCTATTTGTCACATCGAACTTGCTACAAGTTCGATTCAAGTTTGACGCGTCAAATTTTGCCATGACAAGTCAAAATCAAACTTGCTGCAAACTTACGTGCTATCTGGGATGCGCTTAAAGAATCATAAATATTGTTTAAGTAAGAAAAATATTAAGATTTGTGAATTCTAAAAGGGAGGAATTTTGTAGAACTTTTCTTCGATTCTAAAAAAGAAGAAGTTTTCTGGAAGTCTAAAAATACTCGAGGGGCCGCGGTGGCCTGGTGGTGATGTCCCTGCTTTAAAGCCGTAGGGTTGAAGGCTCGAAACCCGATTCCACCGAAGATCCGCCGGACCTGCCGCACACCAAATCGGACGTAGGGTCCACTCGCTCGCGTGAAGGGAGTGCCAGCTCAGATGTCGTCCTATGTATTTCGTTAGGTTTCAGAATTACAAGGTTCGTCCCAAAATAACCCTCGTGTTGCTTCGATTCTGACTAAACTAAACATCCAAGTTAAGTTTTTTTCTTAAATCTTTATTTTTAAACAACCATTTACGATGAAATGCTTGAAAAACGTGTGAAATCCATGAAATTGGAACACTGTTATCGTTGGTCACTAGTTAATTCCTAAATCGTTTGGTACAGGTATATCTGCCTTTTGGAATAATGTTTTAAATTAGGTAAAGGATTACTTTTAATTTATTTTGAGTCCAAAATATATTGCTGATAAAATTAGAAAATCTAAATTTTACGCAGTGCTTTATTTCTACTGATTATATTCAATAAAACAATCTTGATGTTCTGTCATATACAATAGTAGGTTGTAAATGTTTACGACTAAAACTCACCGAGTTATAGCTGCTTAAATTATACAAAGCTTTTCCATGAGAAAATTATCAGTTTTTGAAAAAATAAAATATTTGGGTCAAATTAAAAAACTTTGTAATTTCCTTATTTGTTTAAAAATTCACAAGAGAAGCGTCAAACAGATATAGAGTCTGTACGCAGAATGTAACTGAAAAATTTCACGCGGTTAACCAGTTGAAAAGAACAACATCGTTGCATTAAAAATGAAATATTATTTAAAATACGACTATAATCAACTGTTTGAAAAACTTGAATTAAAAATCAATTTACGAAATATTTGCTCGAATTTGCTTAGGTAATACAATCACATACAATTTGTTTGAAGTGGCCTGCTTCTAATAAAATAGAGAAACGCACTAGCGAACCAAATTCTTCTTACATATTATGCATCGTTGTTATTGGAACAAACTTATATCCCATTAGAATACGATTTACCAAATCTGCTCTATTCGTGGATTTTTTTTCTGCAAACATTGTTTTTCAAGAAACCTCAAAGTAAGTTATCTACAAGACTGTAACCTTCTGCAAGCTGTAGGGAGCGCTCACCAGTATCTCTTATTCAATAACATTAATTCTAAAATAATTGGTGAGGAAGGTGTATGGCTGAAGAGATATGTTTGTTAGCACCCCATTATGCTGATAAAACGTTCTTGACAAATTCCACAGTGAAACAAACTCCTCAGACTATTCAGATAATGAACCAGATAAAAGAACATAATATTTATTAGAAGTTAAAGTATCATTCAATAAGAATGGTCCGATGAAAGTACTTTTCCATATTCTGCACAAAACTTTCACAGACTAGCGCACTTTACGACAATATATTATGAGAAATTCAATAAACCGTAACTATAACTATTATAATAACACTTCTTGTCTAACCACGCCTCCAGAATATTTTATTCAGTAAAGATGTAATATTATGTAGCTTTTCTTCAATAAAAATTGTAACAGTCAAAACGGCTCTCGTTGTCACCTGACAATAGCTTTTGTCCCAGTATAGGCCATATTCATATGCCCCATATTTTAATAAATTTTCCATACTTGAGATTCTGGATTCGCACACGCTTTGCTGATTTCTCGTAAACCACTTCTGCGTTAAATGTCATCATATACCAGAAAATCCATACGAGTAGCACCGTCTAGTAGAAAATATTATTTCTAGATTCCATAATATTTATAGTTAATGAACTATCAATTAAAAACTAGAAAGTGATTAAAATGGAAAAAATCTAGTTTTTAGTACCCTAATAAAAGTATGTTTTAATAGCCTTCTTGATTAAATTTATTCATACTTGAAAAGTTTTCATTCTTTTATCGGCAAATAAAATTTATTAGAGCTTTAGCTTTGCTAACCAACGAAATTATTCCCTAATTGATCCTTAATCTATCATCTTCAGTAGAAAAGGATTAAATTACACAATAATTATGTATACATTTTGCTTTGGCCTAAATGTAGGCTCTAAGCAGAATCTTTTGGTACGTAGATTCAAAAAGTATCATGTGCTTTTTAATCTGAAGACTTCAGATTAAGTTCAATCTCCCGAAATTTCAAGTCATGGAATTAATATATGTATAAAGCCCATAGATGGAAGTAACGCAGACACATGGAGATACTGTTTGGATTCTTTTATTAAATATAATCTTTCAGCCTTTTGTGTTTGCTTTTTTCCTCTGCGTTTCCATTCTCTTTGTTTATTTTATGTTGATTCATCGACGGACATGCAACTCCATTCTATTAATATTAAATAGAAGTTACTGTTCGTCAACGTATTCCGAGAGTAGAACTTTTGGACGATTTTACACCGGAAAGGAGTGTCAGGCAATGAGTAAGATGAGCGCATTTCCGGAGTTCTTTGTTAGATAACGCTCAGCAAAATGTAAACATCACCCTTCCATTCTTCACTTTCCCCCTATTTTGATGAAAATAACTCTGCCCGTAGAATGTGCGAAAGCGCGGAGGGTTTCCTAATCCTTTGCTATATAATATGTGGTTTAATTTCTTTATATTCAATTCATGCTTAGTTTTTGTTAAAAAGGTTCTTTCTTTTACGTTCTTAATTTTGGAATTTTGAATATATTTTTTTTATATTTAATATTTTTTCGGTACATTTCCGTTAGCCGGGCGCAAATGTTGCCAATTGTGAACCAAATGCGAGCCAAGTCGACAAGAGCGAAGCGATTTTCCGTTAGCCGGGCGCAAATGTCTCCAATTGTGAACCAAACGCGAGCCAAGTCGACAAGAGCGAAGCGATTTTCCGTTAGCCGGGCTCAAATGTCGCCAATTGTGAACCAAATGCGAGCCAAGTCGTCAAGCGAAGCGATTTTAGGTTAGCCGGGCGCAAATGTCGCCAATTGTGAACTAAACGCGAGCCAAGTCGCCAAGAGAATGGTTTTAAGAAATTTGGCGGAATTCTACATTATTTGGCGATTTTTTCGCTTGCGCCCGTCTAACGGAAAAGTACCATTTTTTCCTTAACCGTTTTTACACTGAAGGGATTCTTTTACTTAACCTTCCAGCGGGCACGCGTATGCAAGAGATAGTTGCATTGTGCATCGTATTACAAATTTATATCGTACTTTTATAAATTTAAATGCAATTTTTATTTATAAAATCTTTGTTTACTATTAAGCTAATAACTACAGATAACATAAATAAAAGTTGCATTTATCAATTCAGTAATGCATTTTCTTCTGTTAGTGAATTCAGCATTATTTTACTCGCCAAAAACAAAATCAAAAATTAGTGTCAATTGATTCATCAGTTCTCTTTTTCATGCTTTTTTTAATTTCTTAAGCGCTCTAGAAAAATTGAATTACCCTGAAAGATTTCATTCTCTTACTACTTGGAACGAGATATCTTCGGGAATTCGGGGGAAATGTTCGCACTTTTTCGGAAAAGCTAGTAGAACGGAAATCTATCTCGAATATTCTTTAGACGAATCTAATTACTTGAGTTGAAATACATCATATACTTCTAAGTCTCATTTCTAATAATGAAATTCAGAACTTCGATGGGATAAAATTCAATTTTTTTCCTTGACTTGTATCTGATACATTTCTTTTCCGGAGCAAAAGTCTCTGTTATTTAGGATCAAATAAGTAGTCAATCCGTTAAATGAAATGGAAAGTATATTAACTGTAAGATCCCACATTCAACAAAAGCACAAAAAGAAAATAGTAATAATGAATAGTAGAAAATTTGCTCAATCTCATTTATTTACTGAACTTGAAGAAATAAAAATTGAATGAATTATGTTCTACTTGGTTTTTTTTTTGCTTTATTTTATATCAACTCCTGATTTGATTCGTAGGTTTTTGATTTACGAAGGAATTTTAATATTTGATTGTTTTGGGGTTTTGAACTTTTGATAGCTTAATACAATAATATGACTAAAAATTTTAATTGAAGATAGATTTTTCGATAAGATAGAAAAATATATATATTCCCTAGAAACAGATTCTTGAGAATAAGTTATTTGCTTTTTATACTAGATGAATTGTTATTAAAGCGTTGAAACTTAAAATGTTTTATGTTCAAATAATTTACCAAACATTTCAGAATGTCATTTTTTACCATGAAAACAGAATTTTCTTTAATTTTTTTTCTTGTTAATCAAGTCATAAAGGCTTTTTAGATCGATGAAATAATTTAAATCCAGTTAAATCCTTTTCAATGTAAATGAACTTATATTTTATTACGAGCACTTATGGACAATAACTTTAATCTGTTGAAATCGATAACACTTCCTTAGCCTGAGATGAAACAAGGTTGCATAAAAATATAAGATGGTTAAATTTGAAAATAGATAAGATGACGGAAAGACAGTGCCAAATTAATATTGTTCAATAAGAAATATAGACATAAGATATGAATAGTCGTTTCCTGGGAGGCAGAATTTTATATTTTTTCGAGTCTATCTTTTAAGAACATATTTTCTTAACTACATCATTAAATAAGTATAAATATCTTTAAAAATGTTTAAGCATAGAGCGTCAACATATTTACAAGAAATGTTCATTAATAATCGTTTTTTTATTGTATAGAATGTGAATGGATTTTATTTAGTACATAACTATTTATGCGCACTAATTTTCAGTTTCTTGCCAGATTATTTCTTTTCTAAACTCATATTGATTATTTATACGCTGTATTATTTTAAATAAATAGATTTGTTTCTATTTTTAGACAGGTTTAAGGAATACCCTTCAGAAATCACGAAAGAATTATATCAGCTTCATACTTCCTAAAACGTTATTTTAAAATTTCGAACAGGAAGTGATTTAAGAACTGATCGAACCCTTCTTTCCTAAGCTGCTGTGGATATTTTCTAAGAACTGGTAAAGAACCTAATTAAAATTTTATCGAGCAAACACGGACCAATTTTCGAAGCAGGCATTCTTCCAGCAGAAGAACCGCCGATATCCGGAAAACCAACACACCTTAGCGGAACATGCGAGCCTTCAACTTGTGCCTCTTCAGATGATAAATAGTTAGAAACCGGCGATGCGTGAAAATATAATTAACACCATTATGTGGCTCGAAATGTAGTGGAGCCGCAGCCGATAACGCTAACAGAGGAGTACCTGAAAGCCTTGATTTAAATTGATGCCTTCCCGGTTCGCTGACGTTCGCCAGGGCCTGGTCAAAGCAGACGATACCAATTTGTATTAAGCGGCCCACTTATTCCCCAATTTACACATTTACATACTTACGTCCTATTCAGTAAGCCGTAAAGCATAGATAACACAGACACTGCGTGGAATTTAGATCCAGAAATATGGCCTGATTTGGGACAGGTCAACACAGGCGGACTGACTTGAATGATGCTGCTTTTATTTGATTAATAGATTCTAATAATAGCGGGTTAGTTTGGGAAAAATTTGACAGAGAACAGACAAGGTTTGTATAACTAAATTTTATCAAATCGAGTTAAAGCGCAAAATGTATTCAGAAGTAATTGTAGATTTAAGAGTCACAGAATAAAATAAATTCAATAAAAACTGTTTTGAAAAACACACTTTTGTTAGTAGGGGAAAGTCGGGTAAGATGGCGAACTTAAGATTTGGGGATTTTTCCTGATCTCAATATTCGCAGCTGGAGGATTATTTTTCCGTCAAAATCTTGTTAAACTCTTTATTTTAAAGTGATATTTTTAAAATATTTTATGATCAATAACTGGTAGTTTGTGAGGGCCATCCCTATTTGACCTTTGCGTCAAATGATCTGATGGAAAGCATTTCCACCGGTTAGAAGGAAAGAGAAAATGAAAAAAAATGCTATTAAAGAAGAGAAAATTGTTTTGTGGTGAACACAAAAATACAGAAAAAGAAAACCTCAAAACAATAAAAAAGAGAAGAGTATGAAGAACCAATACTGCAAAGCCGTCTTATAAAAAAACCTAAACGAGTCCACTAAATATGCAGAAAACTATGATAACTATGGTGTGTAACTCAAACTTGTCAACTATGGTAACTATTGTTAAACTTTAAAACATTATCATTATTCTTAAATTGTTAACTATTGATATATATTTAAAAAAAAATTGTCTTTAATCTTAAATTTTCAACTATTGTAATTATTGTTAAACTAAAAAAAAATGTCAACTGTTATAACCATTCTTAAATCTTAGAAAATTGTTTTATTTTTAAATTGCGTCATAAAATAAAAAAATATGCTACTTTTCCACTGAAAATCTAGTTTTCCCTAATTTCCCATAGAGTTAATATTTGTATCCCGTTTTACTCCAGGAGTGATACTTTGACTTTTTCTACAAAAAAATCATTAGTCAGTGAAACTGTGACTTTTCTTGAGATGTATTAAACTCTGATAAATAAGGAATATTTTAGTAAAATTTGACAAGATTTATGTCGAAAAGTTTAACTCCAACAGCCCTTCAAACCAAGAGGCCTTAATTCATTGGAAAAATCTGTAAGCAAGATAGGATTTCAGGAAAAGTTTCAGAGAAAGTTACAAAATATCTCCATTCTTTTAAAGACATACTTTATTATTATATTAAATTGAATATACACCATGAATAATGACTGAAAAAATTAGACAACTTTCTATTGGAATAGAGCAGAGGTTCCCAACCTGTGGTACGCATACCCCTAGGGGAAACGAAGTATTAGTGGGGGCTACATGAAATCTAAGTTGGTAATGGCGGAAACAAGAGAACACAAAGGATTAAAAAAGTAACAAAATTTTGCTTCCGCATGTTTATACTTCCTATTTAATAACTATACCACTTGAATTGTTGATTATCACAGAGTGTAAATTTTAGCTATCGTTATAATTTAATGGGAAATTATTACATTACTGATTTCATCTATTTTGGCATTGAACTAATACTATTGTCAAAATGCAATGAAATGTGAGAGAAAAAAATAAATCCAGCAAATGTTATTAATTCGAGTTCATTTGACTCTTAAGCTAACATAAGCCATAACGATATTTACAAAAACTTTTTTGTATAGAAGGTGGGAAGTTAGGTTAGATTATATTAACGTCCCATTTCGAAGCAACACGAGGGCTATTTAGGGACGGACCTCGTAATTTTGATCCGCGGTCAGATGACGAGAACGACGCCTGAGCTGGCACCCCCTCTCCAAAGTTCCGTGCCACACAAGCGGGAGGACGTTTGGTCACTACATATGATTTAGCGTACAGCATGCCCCATACACGGGGGATCTTCCGTGGAATCGGGTTTCGAACCTGCGACCCTCCGATCCCGAGGTCAAGAACATACCACTAGGCCACCGCGGCCTTTGATGGTGGGAAGGGAGGATATACCAGTAGGGGGTATGTGAAATATAAAGACTAATCAAGGGGTATGCAAGGGAATAAAGTTAGGGAACCCCTGGAATAGAGGATATAATTTAAATTTGGTATAATAATGCAGGCAGGCAGAATGGAATTTTATACAAAAAAAATATCTGACAATCATTTTAAATTAGAAAAAAAACATTTGCATTCTTTGCTACTATACTATATATAAATGTCTTTAAAACACAGAATTTAAAAGGCAAGGGTTAAAAGTCCTAAAGGATTACCTTGGTAGAGGGCTATTACACAAACTATACATTATATTTTAACAGCAACCTCTCGTATAAGGAATTTTTACATCCATAAATTTTCCAGAAACCTAAAAGTAAACATATAAAAATTATATGCTTTATACATAGCCATCACTAACAAATATGGCATAAGGGATTTCTTTTTTCATTTGATCACAAAACAAAAAAATAAGCACAAAAATGCATATAAAAAATACTGTCATCAAAATAAACAATGTTGCAAAGAACATATTATCAGAATTTTTAAATAATGATTGATTAGAAATCTTCAAATGAAAAATAAATGATATTGAGTTGCATAAACACTGGTTGCTATTTAAACTAATGATAATATTTTATGGAATTAAAAAGAAATTAATTCGAGAAATATAGCATTTAGTGAAGGTGCTGACATATTCTTAATTCATTTTCTTGCATCAAATATGTTTTTATATACAGAACAACCTCGTCTAACCAAAATACAGCGAGGGGCCTTCTGGAAACTTTTTTTCAATTAAAATTTTAATTGAAAATAATTTAATTGATAAATAATTTTCTTGCATCAGGTGGTATGCGCCCGACAGGCACAGGTAAACAATATAATTAATATTGTTAATACCTATTAATTTTATTTTTAGCACTTTGAATCACTGACTTCCTTGGGGAGCATTAATAGAAACAAGTGGAGATATTGTTGCAAAAAAGGCCCGCACGATTATTCATGTGCAGTCGGGTGGATCACTCTTCTATGAGGGGAAAAAAATTTATTAATCAAAACCTACCTACGCGGGAAAGATGTTCTATGGTATGGATATTAAGAGAAAAATAATAAAAAAAAATTAAATTCAAAATTTAATACTGCCGAAAGGGGGTTAAATCTTCAAAAGAAAAGGAAAAATACTTAATTTTGAGTATTGATTATACGATTTTAGATTCGAAATAACTGTTTTCTTTTGAAATATAAATAACCAAAAGTGATAATTAATGAGTAGTGAGTATTATAATGTACATTGCAACATTTTATGACTCAGCTCCCCCTCCCCACACCGTCAAATCAGTCCGGTAAAACAACTAGAGCAGTAGTCAATCCTATCTTTTTCCTGTCTTCTGTCTCTTCCCCACAGTCACACCTGTAGTGACAAAAGTTTTAGCTGCAGTTAGAACATTGGACCGATTTGGCATTTCCGACCGAGCAGGCGCTGGCATCGTGTCAGCTGCGCTTCAAGATGTGGGCATTATCTCAGAAAGCAATGTTTTGGACGTTGTTGGAAGAAATAAAATTCGGCGTGGGAGAACAAAGGCAAGAACCACTCTATTGTCTCAGTCAGTTATAAAAGATTATGACCATGACCAGTTTGGTTTATACTTCTATGGGCGAAAAGACTATCAAATAAAGATAAAGACTCTATCAATGGAAGACAACAGAAGAAAAGTCATAATAGAAGAACACATAAGCTTGGTAAAAGAACCTGGCTCAGAGTACATCGGTCATGTGTCTGTAAATTTCGGGAGAGAGCAAATCATTGGAAATCACATATATAGTTATTTTTTGTCATGCGTTGACAATCACATAGATGTAATAAAGTTGGTTGCGACGGAGCATCTGTCAACACAGGTGTCAAAGGAGGTATTTATTATACGTAACATGGAGGTGATCCTGAATCGTCCACTACAATAGTTAGTGTGCCAGTTACACGGCAACGAGCTTCCACTACGTCATCTTTTCGCGCACGTGGATGGAACTACAACTGGGCCCAGAAGCCTGACTGGCGAAATGAGAAAATCGTTGGCCGGATGCGAGAAGCTTCCTGCAGTTTCATCCACACCAATAGAATAGACGCTGTGTGAAGTGACTATCAAGAAAGACTTAAGTACTGATCAACTGTACTTAATGGAAATTTGTGAAGTCATAAACTGCTGACATTGCAGAGAAAGTCTGTCGAAGATAAATCCTGGAAAAGTTTGCCACTCAAGGTGGCTTACAACCGCGAACAGAATTCTCAGGCTCAATGCAGCTCACGAAAAAAAAACACGAGGCTTTATTGACATTAACGACGTTCATCGCAAAAGTCTATGAGCCTATGTGGTTCAAGATCAAAACGAAACCATAATTAATCTATGAGTCATAGCATTTGCATCAATCAATCGTTCTATCGAGTGATTAGAGCGTTATTTATCGAGTGATTTGAAGGATGCTCTAGACCCTGTTATTAAAATGAACTGATTTTTTGGCTATCCTGAAAATGTCATGATATCAATGTTAGCTGACGACAGAAATCACATAAGGGAATTAGCCCTTCGAAGAATTCTGAAAGCACGGTCTGCTGTAACCACAACCATTGCAACGAATAGCATTCGCATTTTCAATTTACCAGCTTTTAATCTTTGTGCGATGGATTATGTGGATTTGATTAAGTGGGAAAATGTGACAGAGCCTCCACTTACTGAAAGGTTCAGTGATGACATGATTGCAGAAGCAATAATAATCCCATCAATCATTCAGGAGGCACTACTACCTACTATCAAGGGGTCCCCTTGCCACCCTCATTCTACAGAACGAATAGTCAAAGTAGTCACGGAAGCAGCTGCTGCTGTCTGCTGACCATCTAGAAGGGACGGGTTTATAATAAATCGATTGATTTAATACTAAAGAAGCTGTTAAATGTATCTGGAGTTATTTTCTTGTAACCATTTAGTGTATGTCTTCTTATTGCAATAAACATTAAAAAATATTAAAATGTCTGTTTCAGTTTAACAAAAATCACTTAGACTTTTTACCATAAATGGCTCAAATAGCTAAACACCATCCCCCTTGCGGCAGTACTTAAACTAAAATTTAATTTTTTATTTTATTTTTCAATTTATCTATATACCATAGAACATCTTTTCCGTATAGGAAGGATTTGAAATTCCGAAAAAAAAAATATCGATCCACCCTAATGTGCACTATGTGTTTTTTGATTTCGGATAACTCGGTTGCCGTTAACCGGGGTTTCACTGTAATAATAAATAAGTTTTTATAAATAGCAGATGATTAAAAATTCATTTGTTGTTCTATCTTGCTTAATTAACATAATGTGATATACAGTAAGTCCAAGAATGGGAATAAAAAGTATTACTATAATTCCTATGATTACAAAACTGTCATTGATTAAGAAAAAGAAGCAAAAACTAGTTTATATGCAAAGTATATCAAATGCATGGATAAAATTATTATGTAATGAAAAATTTAATAAAATATTTTAAAGCTCAACATGAAATACATTTCATTACATTTCAAGGACGAACATTATATAAATACCAATCAGCATTTTCTTATATAAACACTAATCTGCATTTTATAATGAACAGTAGAAACAACCTCATGCACTGTATCAGTGTTCCAGTATTCTGTATATGAATTAGAACTACCTGTGTTATTTGGAAATACTTTGGTTCTATGGATTATAGAAGATTATGGTAAAAGAGTGCGCACATCCTGTTTTTTTTCATTGAACTCTGATGGGAATAAAAGCCTATTTTAGTTTTATCAAGGTTTTAAAATCTTGACTTCACTTACTTTAAGAGGAAAATAAGTAAAACGAAATTATTAACTTTAAAAGATATGTTTGCATCTTTTAAACAAACAGGGATTTAGCTATCATGCTAAGAAGATTCTTCTGAAAAAGTGTCTTCATTATGAAATAATACAAACAGATGCTTCAGTAATTGTTTGTAAATTTAGCTGCAAAAAAGAAATTTGTTGAATTCAAGATTTTTCTGAAAAGTTACAAACATTGCTGCTGCAAAGTTCACAAAAAAACAATCTCATAATGATTATATTTAAGGATTTAAATTATTTTTTGCAGTTAAATGTCTTAAAATCAGATATTACAGTGAATTGCTAAAAAATATTTAGCATTCTAAAAAAAAACATTAAGAGAAAAAAAGGCAGCATCTAAACTGAAAAGAGAGAAAGATGCCACATACAACATTTCTTCCCCTTTTACTTTGTACAGCAAAACAACTTCGATCTATTAACCGTCACTGTCTCGACTGCAGCTGTGACGGTTAACTGAAATCATATGTACAGTAATGTGATATCACTGCTGGCTTTGGATGAAAATGAAATACTTTCAAAATGAATAATACACGAGTTTTGTATTTAATTTCACAAAATTATCAATATAAACTTAGATACAAGAATAGTGATGTACAGAAATGTATTCCAATTTTACAGTACAATAGCGACTGGTTTGGCACGCCAGATCAAGATCAACTCCTCCGCTATCGACGACAAGTCACCTCGGCCATCATACACTACAGTCACTTCCAGTTTTATACGGTAGGGTGTAAAAGTAATCTATGAGCAATTTTAAAGATGTCTGATTGTTTTTCGATATTTTTTGGACGATAATAGATAACAGAAACTGACGGTTAAACGAGCAACGGTTTACTATATTTTCAAGAACAACCCATAAGGTATTGTAAAATGCAAATCTATTTTTTGAGAAATATTACTCGTGCAAAATATTCTAATCTTAGGTTGATACTAATAAAAAAGCTCTTCGTAAATTCTCATAAAATTTGCTATCGTTCACTTTTGATTTTAAAGAAGGATTCATGGTCTGGATTTAAAATGATTAATAATAAACAGAACTGCTTACAATTAAACTGGATGAAATTTTATATTATTTAAACACCAATAAATGGGTTTGTCATGAAAAAGAAACCACAGTCTCCTTTAAAATTTTATGACATTTTTTTAATATTTATAAAATTAAATTTGAAAGATACCTCTGAATTTAAAATACAGATACTTCTATACTATAATAATTAAACTTATAAAAGACAGATGTTTAAGAAGAAGAAGTTTACATTAATTTCATTTGATAACCCCATAATAAAAACTAACAACAAAGAACAATAACTGAAAGAAAGAGGCAACTGCTTTTGAAATTATAGACTAGTTGCAACTACAGTATAACTCTAAATATACAAATCTCCAACTATTCAAATCTGTAATTGCGTACATAATTTGTAATTTTAATACATATATGTATGCACTGAACCTTCTTTCAAAATTTAATTTGTGGTTTTCTTTTTTATGTAAATCTTACGGTATTTACAGATTTAAGTACCTCACGTTTCTTAAAATGATTTTCATGAATTAAAGTTAGGGTTCTTTTTTTGTGTGACGTCTTTTTTATTTAATTTCCATATATCCAAATCGACCAAAATTATAAATTTTCTTTTTTAAAGCCTTTTGCCGAATACAAAGTTAAGATGTCAGAAATGAATATTTTGTAGCATCTATAATGAAGTTGTATATTTTTTATTAATGAAAACTACAACTGAATGGTAAAAAACTCTATCACAGTGAGAATCAGAATTATCACTAATACTGAGTTTTAAACTATTATTAAGTCCAGCGCAGAAAAGCTCATATTTAATAAAAAATGTACCAAGAACAATATAAAAGGATACATCATTATGTCTGTAATTGCTTTACTTCGTCAAGATGATCTTTCTTATAAAAGACACAGAGACATAATATGGAAATCATATGAATGCTTAACCACAGGAGGAACATGAAAAACTATCTATAATTACGCCGTCCTATGCAATTATTCTCCCGAGGACAATGATGATCAAAGGTCTAAAAAGAAAAAGAGATGGAATGTAAATATCACTCCTAAGGAAGTAATGTGCATATACAGATCCTGGAAAATAAAAATTATTATTCGCTTTATTATGCTTTCACACAAAAAGTGCAAACAATCTCTTCTTAAACTTTTATCACCCGCAAACCCCTTTTTTGGTGGATAAAATGTTCACCCTTAAAACTGAACTTGAGGCAATGTTTGCATATTTTAGATGACAAGTGTTCTTGACAATTTCATGATAAATATAAAAAACAATATGTTAGAATGTGCAATTGGTATCTAGCGGTGAACAGCCAAGTCGAAAAAAGCGAAGCGATTTTCCGCTAGCCGGGCGCAAATGTCGCCAATTGTGAACCAAGCGTGAGTCAAGTCGCCAAGAGAATGGTTGTAAGAAATTTGGCGGAATTATGAATTATTTGGCGATTTTTCGCTTGCGCCCGGCTAATGGAGAAGTACCTATATGTGTACCAATTATTTTATTTACACAATGTTGCAAAAGTATTCCCCAGATTTCGTTCGCATCGAAAAGATTGCACATCTTAGAGGTCATTGCGCCGATATGCTATGGGTTAACTGAGTTTTGGATTCAAGGTTTTTCACTTCCAGACAATGCTATTGCTGGAAAAAAGTGGTATTGCGTATATAGTTATCCAACATAACTTGGAAGGGCCATATTAATTTGTTATCATGTTGGTAGAATCTTTGAAATAAAAAAAAAACAATAAACGTTATTCGTTCCAATTTTAGAAAATCATTTACAATTTCTAAAGGAAATTAATTCTCCACTCGGAAAAAACTTGCGACTTTTGACAGGGCGATCTGAGAGAGTGGAATAATGGTTTTTATGGCATAGGATATGGATCATTGAAGCCTAAATTTCGGTAATTCTCACTCTTTTGATGTCTGCAAAGAAGGGTAAGAAATCATTGACAACTGATTCCAAAGAGCACTTCAGAGTATAACCAAGCGACTTGAGAGATTACCTGCGCCTATTGGGGGTTTAATATTGTTTTGACGACTTTGGGACTTGGCAACATTTTTGGCGATTGAAATTGGCGCCAAACGCTTGTTTGGGAAGCACGAGATCTCGAAAGTTCCATTCTCTACCTCTCCAGACTATGTATGGAAGACAGCTGCTCTGAAGTTCAGTCTTATCCAGCGTACTGAAGACTAGTGAGCTCTGCTATCTTTTCTACAGTTAGTGCTCTATTGTATTTCAGTTATATAAACACATACTTCACATATTTGGATTTGTGACTCCATTGTAAATACTTGACTTCAAATTAAACTACTTTAATCCAAGGAACTTTTGTCATCATTTGCGCCTCCTTCTGAAAGTGAAAGACGGTACACGGCTCAACAATATAATAACTTTTCCCGCAGTCTCAAAGGGGCATCTGATTTCTGTTAGGGGAGTGTCGGCTTAGGGAACTGGAAGATTAAGAGTTCGATATTTTATTTTTCCAAAAATGTGTTGTTCACACGGACTTGGTGAAAGTCTTTCGAGACTGGGAATTGGAAGTTTGCGGGTTCGAAACTTCATTCCTCCAAAGATGCGTCATTCACGCATACTGGTGCCAGTTCTTTGGGGTCAAACTCCTTCCCGATGGTGAGTTATGGAAAAGTGTAATTAACATGCCACCTCAGTCTATTACCTCGTTATCTGATCACGGTTCAAAATTACGAGTATCGCCGTTGTGAAGATTCAAATGAGACTGTTAATCTTTAATTTACACTTGTTACACTTGTTTTAAATATATGGAATTGAAATTTAATTGCATTAATCGATTAATTTATAAAATTAAGTTTAAAAATATTAAAATAATGCATTGTCACCGAGAACACATAAGTGAACTCTAGCTCGTTGGGAAGTGAACGAAGGATCTATTTCAAAATTCCATCTTTGCAAACAGGAAACAGGTGCTGCTATTTTTAAGCATTTCTATTTAGAAATGAGTAAAAATAGCAGCAACGCTGGTCCTTATGTAGAGTAATGCATTTACAGAAAATTATATTAGTCCACATAACTTAATTAGCTAATGGAAAACATTAAGAGAGTTATTATAATTTCATGGAAACTCATTTAAATATTAAATAGTTTCTTCAAATTTTAATCTGTTTCGACAGAAAATATTCCTTCCGCCGTTATTTTATTACAGGAACATGTTTTTATGAATTAGATGTAATCAGGAACTTGCCATGGGACTCATCAGCATATTCCATAAAAGTACAGAACAAGTCGTCTATTAGGGATGGAAATTTTAACAAGATTTAATTCAATCCTTCTGGGCCTCCCTTGAGATTCCGTATTAATCTAAAGTGCATTAATAAATTAAATATTAATCATTGCTTGCAATTATAGGAGGAAATTTCATTTAAGCAGCCATTGCATGATTTTAAAAAAGATTAGCTAAAGAATTTAAATAAAGACTATAATGCAATTTATAGCACGCAGTAACTTCCAAAATCAATAATAGGATTTACAACAAGTTTTCCCAACTAAGAGACATATTTTTATATTTTTGTATCTTACCGTTTTCAACAGTCATTCAACTTTGTTAACGCTTGTTTTTAGTTTGATATATCCAGACTTCATTTTATTGTATTGTGTATATATTTTGGGTTGTTGTTGTTGCTTTTTTATAAGCTTTTATTCCACTTGAGTGTCTTGTCCTCAAATCTTGAGATAGATTTTTACCCACTTCCAATCGAGCTACAACTTTGAAATTTAGCACAGTGGTGGGTTTCCGGAGACAATACAATATTATCAAAAAAAAAATGCAATCTAAACCTATTTTAAACGTGACAAAATGATATTAAAATTTTACCCCTTTTTTGGGCGATAAAGTTTGGAAGGTGGTAACCTCACATTTCGTAGGGTTGTAACAACACCCGTTCGCTGCACCGAGAATGACGTAGCTCGCGTTTCTTGCGTCTTGGATTTACTTTGTATTAGAATTCGCTAACAACCAGAAGTAGATTTTTTTACTTCGTGTGCGCCAAACGTTTCGCACACAAAGCAAAAAAGAGGAAATTGTATAGATCGACTCTCTTTTTTTTCGATTACACTGCTGTTAATAATTGTAAGTTATCACGTAATATATTACGAATTTATACTTCAGGAAGCTAATGTCATCATTTTAAAAATGTAATTGTGCATATGCATATAATAATTTTAAAATGTGTTTTATATTGGAGAATTCAATAATTGAATTTGGTTTACTTTGCGTAATATGTCATGTATATTCGAGTGAGCCGTCACTGAAGAGTCGAAAATAGAGAAGAGGGGGGGGGGCGTAAAGCAGTTAAACCAAAAAACGAGAAAATATATATATATATATATATATATATATATATATGCTCCCAAAGCAGAGCTAATTTTATTGTTGAAAACTCCATATATTTGGATTTCCTTTTTTCAATAGTTTTGATAGCAACAGAGTTCTTTTACATGTTAACATCCAAATGTTTAAACTTACCTTTTGCTCTTAGTATATATAGTATTTTCAATTTATTTTAGATTTGGTTATTTTGTTCAGTTAATGAATATTAGTTTATGAATTACATTTTGATGTCTTGTTTACCTTGTTTCTGTACCTTCATATATAACAAGTTATATTTTGGTTTATATTAATATATATATATACATATATATATATATATATATATAAATCGTAAAATGAAAACGCAATTAAAGCACAATGACGACTCGCAAGGGGATGAAGTCAATGTAAATTGCTAAAAAGAAAACGAGTTTGATATTTTCTTGAAAACATTGTCGCCGTAAGGCCTGATACACTGATTTTCATCCCTACTATCAAACCAAAAAGCAAAGAGAGATTTATAATTTTAAAAAAGTAAGATGTGACAAAAAGCTAGAGCAAAATAAGAATAAATTTTTTACGCACCAAAAGGTCGGATACTGTGAAATGACTGCGGAGGGTTATGGCGGTGACCAGCATTGAAGGGGCTGCTTACGGGAAATCCAGTTACAAGTTTCGAGCTTGACTTTGGCTGTTGCCAGGAAAATGTAGTATGTTGGGAACGATGAAGATTAAATAGATATCGATAACAATAGAAAGCGTAGACAAATAATAAAGAAATCAGTAAAATATTTAAACCAGTGAAAATTGTATAAAAGAAGCGTTTTCGAGGTAAAATGTCAGACCTTATTGGCTTGAGTGACCCTTCTGCGAAGATTATACTTTGCGCCAACATTGTTCTGATAAGCAATCCTGTACTTACATCCTAAATCCTTTAATCAGAGGTTCGTAAAGTGAGGAGGGAATTTTATTAATGATGAGGCTATTTCTTAAGTTCTTGATTTGCTTTTCAGCAGAATTATTGTTAATGCATGTTTTATTGATTCTTTTAAGTTGATTGATAATTGTGTTTTTGTAGATTTTATTTCCTGACGTTAGAATTCCAGAAAACATATTTATTAACGTTAAATTTGAATTCGTTTCTCTTGTCGTGAATGTCAATTTTTAAGTAGTTTAGGTCATCAAAACATAAATCTAGGAAAAAACTGGATTGTTGCTGGTTTTAATTAGTCTAAGGGTCTTCTGGGCAAATAGTATTACTAATTGAGCTGAAGTCTTGAATGTTAAGTTAGTTTCTTATAATTATCCTTGCATTCGAAACATTGAACTTTTGCCAGAGTGTGACGCTCACAAGTATGCTATATATTGCACCTACTATATTTCATGGATTTTGATAATTGTTTTATTTCTTTCAAACACAAACCACAAGCTCTTTTTCTCAATGTTGGTTGCTGTTCACTTGCTTTTTCAGGTTGCGATGGATAATTTAGATTTAAAGACATGGTAATGTCATATGGCGATGATGAGATTTTTTGGGCTCGAGTAGTGAGGTGTTTTCATAAGACTGAGGTTTTCCAAGAAAATTCTTTGGCTTGGTAAATGATTGGCAGGCTTATTACATATTAAACACTTTTGAGAATGTAAAATGAAATAATAAATCGCTGTAATGCGCACTGGATATATAATTATCAAACTAATACGTGAAGACGTGAAAAAAATATCAAATTCCACGAGCGGGTGCGCGTCATAATTTTAACGACAGAACCATAAAACAGTATGAAATCACCATGAAACTCGGACAAACCCATTTAATCCCGAAGAGAAAGGTCGCATGAAGGAATAGCAATGACCTTCAGACAGTTTTGACTCCGAATATGAGAACAGGGCATGAAAAATCGCGTTTGTCGTAAAATTTGCGCAGGCGCACCGGCTGGAATGTTAAATCAATCTGTGACTTTTTATGAATACAAGGTGCGTTCAAAAAGTTCGGTGAATGGTCTCATAAAATAAAGGAAACAATGTATACAAACAAAATACATTTACTGGCATTCAAATTAATCACCATTAGCTACAATACACTTTTGACATCGGTTGTACAGCTGCTGGAAATTGTCAGCAAACTCTTCTTTCGGTATCGCTCGAAGCACCGTTGTCACACGTTGCTGGATCTGAGTAATGTCGGAAAAGCGTAGACCTTTCTCTTACGCTTTTGAAAATGTTCGTGAATAATGTTGCTCACACTGTCTAGGTTTATCTTCAATTCTTCTGCTATCATTCTCAAAGACAGCCGTCGATCATCCGCAAGCATCCGTCGCACTCGTTCGATGTTGTCTGGAGTTGTGCTTGTTGGTGGTCGACCGGAACGCGGCTCATCTTTGACATCTTCCTTTCCTCTCTAAAGCGTTTAAACCACTCAAAAACACACTTTTTACTCACTGCGTCCACTTTCACTAACATTTCGTGTGTCTCCGTCACCGTTCTGCCTAATTTGAAGCAAAACTTGATGTTCACGCGTTGCTCCATTTCGCAGTGGCCTTCTCACACTGACTCGTTAAATTGGTCGTAGCGCGCACTTCCGCTTAACTATCGTGATTTGGACGTTAAGGGGCACTAGTTGCCATCTCTCTCAATGCGTCTGCGTGAGGGCAGCATCCGAACCAGTGCGGTCATTCTACTATGCGACCATTCACCGAACTTTTCGAACGCACCATGTATATTCAGAGAAACGTTGATATCTAAACCTCTTCTTCGCTAGGAATTTTTTAAATAATTCATTTCTAAAACAATCATTGTCTCTTTACGAACATGAGGAAAATAATTCATCTTTTCGCATTCAGCCGTTTTGATACCCAGTGGAAAAAAGTCTGTAATGGCCGAGATCGCTATAAATACGAAAATTACCGCTTCTGTAAAATACCGCAAAGTCGTACTCGTTTCATTTCAAACTTTTCAGTATTATCCGTTTACATTTTGCATAATAAAACTCTAATACGAAACAATGAGCTGTAATTAAAAATGTCGTATTTAGAGTTTAGAAATATTTCATTCATTTCAAATGGGGTGATTTACAAATAATGTGAAAAGCTCGGTAGTAAAAACTGCTATCGAATGGATCGATTTCGTAGAAACATGTCCTCAGGATAGTTTCTGCGAAATTTCCGGAATTTACAGCAATTCTCTCTGAATATTCAGCACAGCATGAAGAACTTTTAAAATATTCATGGACAATTTCACTCTTAATTAACTGTTTGCATTCACCTTAATTTTCTATGTTTTAATGGGTTTTTCTTATTGATTGAACGTATTAAGGAAGAAAGGAACTTAAATAACATGCATTTTAATGAGAAAAATTTCCGTTTTTTTATCCGAAGGTCAATATGTCAATATCAGACGCATATGCTAAAAGAAAAATAGAATGCAATCATGATTTTAGCAATGTTATTTTAAAAAATTCTTACTTTAAGCAAGCAGTGAAGCATTAATGGAATATATAATGCTATGTAATCATAAAATAAAAATTAATAAAAAAAGATTTTCAGACACATTTTTATTAGTGTTCTGAAAAAGTAAAAACTAATTTTTTTTATCTAAAATATTTCTGTCCATAAAAAAAATGTGTTTTGGAGATATTTTAAATTTTCTCTACAAAAGTGTCGAATATATTTTATCATTCGTTAATATAAATATTATGAAATATTGTCATGATTATTTTTTCGCAGATTTACCACCAGGTGCAGATTTGTATATCTGGAATATATGATAAACGAGCTGATGCACGCGACTTCTTCTGTGTCATTGCCCGGTCTTAAAGATATAACGTTTCTTGACCACTCTGCATAAAACATTCCTCTCTAGCTGCTGGATGGCCAGGCTGTCACGTGAACTGATTCTGGAGCACGTCACATGTAACTGGCAATGGGAGAAACGGTCGCTCCTTAGATTCATAGCAGCCTTTATCGTATTCTGCCCCTGTAACTTATTTACTGTCATAGCGTAGCAAAACAACACAGGAAATTTCAGATGCTTGAACTCGAAGAAATAGTTTGTAGTGATCAGAGAAATATCTCACTAGTCTCCATGAATTTGCAAGTAGTTCCATAGGTGTCTGTCCTTGACTTTTCGGTGACGTACTGACGTTTAGTACCATTAGGAGTCCGAAACAGCTGCTGAGTAATACACTTGAACCTTTGACAGTTGTTTGACACATGACTCAAAATATCAGCCCGAATTTCAGCCATCGATGAAATGCCGCCTTACACTAGATGGGACAGGGAGGAGAAGAGGCACGAGCCGTCACCCCATGTTTTAACTATTCTGCAAGGAATCTGTGACCCGTTAATCACAACAATTTCTGCATCCATAATTGTAGATTTAGTTAACTTTGTAGATTAAGAGAGAATTCGACACAGCAAGCAGAATTTACAAAAAAAGGATATTAATTAAATACAGAAGAATTAGTATGGGAAACTATAATTCTTATAGAAAGAATTCGTAAAAAAAGAATAGCAAAGAATGAAGAAATTGCATTGTTAAAAAGCGTTGTTAGAAATTGGTTTAGAATATATTCTGAAAAATTAATTAAAATGTAATAAAATTTCGCATGGTAATTAAATTGATATCACTGAAAAGAGAATATTTTGAACTTTAAGATGATGTTGAAATGGTCTTCTTTCGATAATATGCTCCGACGATACTGCTGAAAATCTTTAAAATTTAGGGTAGCTTTTAATCAATTAAAATTTTGAAAATTCTTTTCTTCGTGAGCACCTACTATCCAAGAAGCAACCAGCTGCCACATTTCTAATCCTAGTGGTTTGGGAGATTTCGTGTTGAGTTTAGTGACAGATACAACATTGATATTCAAGCAGATATTTCTTTGCTTTCTGACAATTTTTAAATACTACAAAGTCCGTACAAAATAATTTTCGCCATTTTTGCTTATGGATTATAAGTGATGCAAAAGCGTTGCAAAAGCGTACCGAAAAATCTAAGAAAAACACTCCCATTCTTTCGTCAAGTGCAAGTTATTTTTGTATCACTTTTTGTAAATGTTGTAGAATTCATTTAAAAGAATCGTCCTGAAAACTCATCTCATTTACTTAAGGTCAGTGTCTTTCCTTCTTATAAGTATTATATTTGTCTTATCTTCGTGTTTCTAACATTTTATCTGTATCTTTAGGGTTCTTTTATTATACTTTTGAGTATATGCTTTTTATCGTACATATTTAAAAAAGCAGCTTTTATAAATATCCAGTCCCTAATCTATTAAAAAACATTAGTAAATCAAATCACTTATTTTAAAAGCTGTGTTTCCGTTATCCATGATTGATATAGTTTGCCAAATGCACTCTACTGAATTACAGCAATGTTACTCAAGCAGATATTTCCTTTTCTTTATGACAATGATTCAAAACTACGAGTTCCACCTTTAGCTCCAGTAACTCTCATCTAGTTTCACAAAGGGACATTAATAATAAACAAAACACTTACAAAAGCAAGTATTTTTTTTATCAAATGAAATATCTTGACGGTATTTCTGTTATGTCCACGACAGCCTAAAAATTATGTAACAATTCAACATTTTTAATACTATTCGGTCCTTTGAAGTCATTGTTTGCTAATAGTATTGTATATATAGCTAAAGAAAAACTAAAATGTCCTCTTTACGAGTAGAAAGCCCAAGGAATATCATAAATGTATTTTTAAATTTATAGCTTATTCAACTCATTTGAGAATAAAACGTTTTAGAAATTGTTGAGAAATTGTTTCAGCAAACGCTTTACCATTTCAAGCTTCCTTTAAGAATATGATGAAGATCCATGCAGCAAGTTTAATATTCAAATATTATTCCGAATAAATATAGCAAATATATGTCCGTAAAAACCTTAACACTAAGGTTTTCAAGAGCACAAATAAGAAATAATGTAAAAAATATAAGGCTAGTAAATGAATTTTCGATCTAAAATATAGTGAAAAATTATTCTTATTGAGATGTAAAATATTTTGATGAATTATGAAAAGCGTAATAAAATTTTATATGTTACGTCAGATAAAAAAAGAATAAAACAATCATTGAAAATCAAATTTTTCGTGTCCGAGATAGTTTTAATTTCAAAAATGGACATACAACTATGTATTCGCTAAAATAGTGTTTTTCCTTCAAGTGAACTTGAGCGAGCCCCGATATTTGAATAACTTTAATGATCTTTGGCTTCCTCTTAAAGTTTAGATTTAGGAACATTATTTTTTCTTTCTGAGGAAACCACGTCGGCTCACAATTTCATAACTTAATCCTTAGTGGCCTTGTTCTTACATTGTTATTTAACCAGCGAGAGTGTTTTCCCATCTGCTTTGTCGTATACTTCTACAATAAGGCATGTTCTGCGTTTTACTTCGTCGTATAGTGAAGAATAGAGTATACATTTTGCTTCACTTCCCCTAGATAGAATGGTTCATAAATGTAATACTATCTGAAAATTTGGAGCTATACCTAATTTACTAATTTAACTTATGTAGCTCGTTACGCTTTGGATTTTTTTTTTTTTTTGCACATTTGAAAGTTAAGTTACGTCTTCCCACGTGGTGACACTTTGCACACACGTGGAAAATTTGTGAAACAGGATAAAATACTTTTCTTTTCTGTCGCTTCTTAGCCCACACTGGTTTTACCTTCTTCTTAGTTTTTGCTAGCGCCAGCATTTTCCTATGCTGCTGCACCTGAAATCATTTATGGATTTTCACTTTGTAGTTTAGATTATAATGAAAAAGGGTGTTGAGGATTTCGAATTTTTATCACTATAACTGTAATTGTGAGAGCTCAACAGTTACTTAATTCCATTGTATTGAACGGCATCATCACCAGAGAGCATATATTGTTAATTTGTGAACAATATAGCTTGAGTAGTTTTAATCTGATTTGAACTGGCGAGTTACATGTTGTAGGGAGGGTGAAAGTCTCGGACGAGTTCGCAGATAGGCTATCCACTTCAAAGGAAGTGGAAATGGTCGGGGTATATTCATATCACCAGAAAATCTTAACTAATGAAGATAGACGCCTTGATTAAAATTAGAGCAATTATTGCTTCATCATAACGAACAACGTTTCTCATAAATGCTGATGTATAAAACTTGAAAGAATAGGTAATGATTCTCATACACAAGAGCACAATCTATGAATGAGTTTTGTTTTCTTCTATCTCCGAAGCTACTGCAAGACTTGAGTGTTCTTGTCTTAGGATTATGAGCAACCCACTCATCTTAACCTAGACGAAAAGGATTCTACTTTCACTTTCTAACTTGCTGCTATGAATTTTTCTTTTTTTTCCTTAGACAAAAAAAAAAAGAAAAGGATTAATTAAATTAACAATACGATTCAATGTTTTGAAATCAAAGTTTAAAACATTCCATTCAAATCTTTGTACGTTTGTTTTTGCTGTTTTTAACATAGTCGGTAGGGGAAAGTAGGGCCTTAAGCTTTGTGGATTTTTCCTGACCTCAATATTCGATGCTGAATTATTTTTTCGATAAAATCTTCTTCAACTCTTTATTTTAAAGTTATATTTTTTTAAATTTTTATGTTCAAAAATGAGACCCCAAAATTTCATTTTAGAAAAAAAAGTCAATTTCGTCATCCAACCCGACTTTGCGGATAAGATGACGAATACCTAATTTGCATAAACCTGAAAGTGAATCGATGCTGCTGCAAACTCTTAATCGAAAAATTCGGACCCTGATATTTTAGAATAATTAATATATTAATATAAATTAATATATTAATTTGAGATTCAAACCTTAAGAAATGAAATCAATTACAAAAATCGCATCTCCATGGGCTATGACGAAATTAAGCAGCAGCGATTACCACAAGAAAAAAATTGACAAATATATTAGTAATGTGGTTATAATTCCAGTTTGCTTAGAACACTTTTATCAGAGCTTTTACAAATTTCTTTTCAGCTTCACAATTCCAATAAAAAATTATTTTCTTGTTCATAGTTCATTAATAAAACTTGTTATTAATTTTTTAAATATTTATACTTAATTATAAATTTTGAAACTTATCAATATACAAGCTTTTTATTTGTCATTTTTTCAATTTAATGTAATTAAATCGTTACTTCAGTCTTCACAGGATAAGTATATAATTTTACAGTTTTCACTTAATTCAGTTCATTCAGTACAGTTACAAAAGAAGGGGAAAGTCAAGTAAGATGGCGACCTTAAGCTTTGGGGATTTTTCCTGACCTCAATATTCGTTGCAGAAGGATTATTGTTTCGGCAAAATCTTCTTCAACTCTTTGTTTTAAAATGATCTTTTTTAAATTTTTATTTTCAAATTTGAGACCTCAAAATTTTATTTAAAAAAAAAAGTCGACGACGAACGGTGTCGGAAAACATGACGAACTGAGATAACAATTTAATTCAATATCATATGCTATAAAGACACTATTTAAAACTGTTGAGATCACATCTTGATCATAACAAATCGCACAAAACAGAAAACAAACATAAGCGACTAAAGTCATAACGCAAGACTAATGAAATATTATCAATCGAAATTTGAGATTCAAACTTTAAGAAATGAAATCAATTACAAAAATCGTATCGCCATGGGCTTGGATTTTGTCCCAGACAGTACAGGTGAAATGGGACCAGAGCTTGCACATAAAACACTGGAATCCTAATTCCGTGTTTCCTTACTCACTGCAAATGATGCATTCTTCATTATCGAGGACCTCTGGGTTCAGATTGTCATTAGCGTCAACGTAAGAAAATTTAAATGAATTAATTGAGTCTTCAGACCCACAACATTAGAAGCCGAGGTGTCTCTTAACTACTTTCTTCTTTTCTGTAGAATTTTTAGCAGGTTTGTTGCGTTTAGTCTTATTAATTTCAGCTTTCTTCAACTGTCATGATTTTCGTTTATCTTCTTTTTCCTCTATCTGCTTTTTAATAAGATGCTCTTTCCCCCTTGGAGTGCTAATAAGTTGAAGGAAGGGCAGGTGGCATTCAGGTAGCACGACGAGCTCCTGAATCAGCGTGGGGGGTTCATCATCTTTCCCTCCACCCAATTTGTCATCTTACCCCCCCACCCAATTCATCATCTTACCCGATTTCGCATTTTTATTTCAAAAACATTGAAGTATATAAGGTCATCAGAAAAATTAAAATAATACATCATTAAAAGCGTTTTGATTAGCTCTCTGCGAATATCACATGTAAAAATCAAAAATATTTACTCCTAAGCAACAATTAAAAATTGCATAGAAGCAACTAAAAAGCATATTATCGCGTACTGTGAATCACACTAATAACGGGGTTAAACATTTTGGTGTGACAAATATTTGTGCTAGAGGTCTCTGATGATGCAGCATCGGGGCTGCCATCTAGTGTTATTTTCGAGAAAAATCCATTTAGTCATCTTAGACTATTCGTCGTCTTACCCGGCTTTCCCCTAATTTCCTTAAAATATTTCATTTGTCTTTTTCAGTCATTTAGTGAATATGTAAAAATGAGAGTTCTAGAAGTTATTAGTACGCCCTTGTCTACGACATTTTATTATCTTAATTGCATTCTGCTTATATTTTTAAGCCTTATTTTAATGATGTTTATAAAATGTACTTATGTTCTTAGAATTTTGCCATTTATCTGAATCAATAGAAATAAATGTATTAGGTAAATGCTATTTTTTATTTTTTCGAAAATATTTCATTAATAAGAATAATAAAGCAATTACCTGGAAGATAGAATTGTTTTCCATCACTAGAAAATAAATTCTCTGTTTCGTATGAAAAGAATTCAGTCAATTTTAGGAAAGCATTTAGTTTAGAGAACTTTAAATTAAATAAAGAATGACTACGCGCAAACTTTTACTTTTCTTTATGCTTTACTAAAAGCTTTGTGATGTTTTGAAAATTTTAACTCTCAGTGATATATTTGATGGAAATTTAATTTTAGCATTTGAAGGTTCTGAGAAAAATATTAAAGTACAAATTTCTTCGCGGAAAAGCTATAAAATATTCAGAAGAAGATTCAATTTTATAAACTGTTTTCACTTAAAACATTACAAATAAAATGTACAAAATAAAGAATCGAGACAGAAACAAAATATATTTCCATTGGAATTCTGATTATTTTGTGTGTAAATATTTTCAGACCAAATAGCATAATGTTTTTCTAATTCTTTAAATTGAGCAAACGCATAGCAAACATTGATATTTCTATTAAAGATACTGAGTTTAATAAATTAGGAAACATTTAGGTTAAAAAGCAGCAGATAATGAAACTAATTGATGAATTAAATTAATTAATTTTATTTCTAGAAATCATACTTGTCTCGGATGCCAAGTAGTAAGCAAGTGAAATTTGAAAATTCTCCCTTAAAACACAAAATAATTTTCTTTTCATAAATGTATTAATTTTGATTTCATTTCATTTCTATTTATCTATTTACGTCTGTTATTTGAGCATTTTTTATCATCGAGAAACCATACTGCCACAGCATTCATGAAATTAATGACTTTCTTAAATAAGGAAATTTACTATTGAGTATTTTGCGTAATTAACTTTTAAAACTAATTAAAATGTGTACTCACTTAGTGATTTTCTCTTTGTTGTAAATTTTAAAAAATATCCCATTTTAACTAAGCATGATTATTTTTATCATTTTTTTTTCTAATTTGCTGCAAAGTTTGTCTTGTTCTATACAAACAAAAAATAGTCTGAATATCATTTTCTTTTAACTTCATCCATTGTACAATGAATGCCAATTATAATTATCAAAATTTACCAAAGATATTAACTATAAATTAATAAGTAAAAATTAATTAAAACTTAATTAAAAACTCTTAGTATTACAATGAATGCTTTATTTTAATTGGTTCATTTTCATTGTTTAAATGCACAGATCAAGACAAATCGACTGCAGAAAGATTTTCTTTAGGTGATGTAGTAGTAACAGTAATTCCAATAACAAAGTTTATTTTGCTTGTTGAGGATAACAAATCCAAACAAATCTCATTTTCATTTTCTTACTGTTATTCAATTTGCAGTTTCACATTTTTAGATACCTTTTGAATTATACTCCTTTATGTTACGCTTAAATTTTGAAAATATTTGCATCAATTTGCCGAACCTTTAAAAAATGAAAATAAATTAAACATATAAAAAATAAAAAAATATTCTGCTATCAAAACAACGGTCATTGTTCTAGAAATGATAAATGTTTCTTCAAATTAACTGACTTCAAGGTTTTCAACATCAGTTCTTTTAAACAACGGATTTTTTGTAGAGTGAATGTCCTTAGCATGTTTATGCGTAAAAATTAAAACTGTAGATAACACTTTTTTTTGCATGCACTGAAGAGTAGTAAATTGTGAAGAATGAGCGAACGAAATAGGTAGAGTTAAATTATTCCTTGGAATCACTGAATCTTTCTGCAGGCAGCAATACTCGCTAATTGTTTGGATAGCAAAACTTCATTACATACAAAGAGGTATTGGTATGGATCAGAATTTCTTCTCGAAAATTCGAGCTCAGTCTTTTTACTAAAATTCTTTTGAGCTTTTTAACCATGAACGATAGAGACACTGATTCGATCATTAGAGAATACCCGACAACGCTAGAATAACTTTCGTCTAATTGTCTTAAAAAATTACCTAATTTCCGATTGTGACTATAAGCGTCTATTACAATTTTACTTTCGAGACCTACCATGAAATGTTTGCTTGAAATAATATTTTTCTATTCTTTATTCACTTTTTAGGAGGTTGAACTGCAGCATAAGTCTTTTAAATACTTTATTTACACTACGGCATCCCCCCCCACGACACCAGAGATTATAAATCTACGGTTTGCGGGTTAGTCTTTTAATTATTAAAGATTTAACAATGTGAAGACGACTGACGCGGGAGTGCCAGCTTCTTCGTGGCGTTGAGCGTGCGGCTCTCCTCAAAGGGTTCGGTGGAATGCTCAATACTTAAAAGATATATGTTGTAGTGAATTAGATATCAGTTGCAGTTCAAATCGTTAAGTTTTTAATCTGTAAAATATTTTTAAATTTTAAATTTCAATGCGCATATTATTTGCCGTATTAACCTTCTATGATATCACAAAATCACCCTTCTAAAATAGCACAACAGATAATACTGTAAATATTTCACCAAGAAAGTTATTTGTAATTTACGAAGTTATCATAGTTTATATGTATCAGTTTCTTACTTCATAGTATTCGAAAAGGTTAAAACAATTAGTATTTTTAACTTTTACGATTTTTCGCTCCATATCAACATTCTAACAGATAAAATATCTTAACAGGACGATATATTTTATAAATTGAATTAAATAAACTGTAAATAATAAATAAACTGTAATAATAAACTACGAACTAATAAGGACATGTATTCAAAAAATGAGATCTTATTTGATGCGCTATAAATAAAAAATAAAAAATATGTTGTTACATTTCTGTCAATAACTGATTGAACTTCTGTGCAAAAGAAAATATTATTTGAATTTGATAAATAGGCTCGGTTTCGAATTTCCGAATCGATTGTATCAAGCAGTTTTCACTTACTTGATATGCTCAATTATTACTACGGTAAAACCTCTCTAAGCTGCTTCCCCTGCTTAACTGTAATCCCTCTCAACGTCTACTCTTGATTGGCACGGACGGTAAAACCTCTCTAAGCTGCCTCCCCTGCTTAACTGTCACCCCTCTCAACGTCTACTTTTGATTGGCACGGACGGTAAAACCTCTCACTATGAGTTTAAAGTTTCTCACTTTTCCCGTTTCCTGGAAATCTCCTACGACAATATGTCCCAATCGTATAGTCGAATGGGACTTTTTGTCCCAATCGTCTAGGATATTGTAATAAAAGCCATATATTGCATGTGGATAAGTCAAAAAATGAAATGAAAAGCACCGAATTATTTATTCTTACAGTACAAGTTAACTATGCTATGATGTAAAGCTGTGTTTTCAAAGTGCAACCTGACAAATCTGACATATAGTAAATGTTCGTGTTTCTATCTTTCTTTATGGACAGTGGAAACGTCGTTCCCTCTGAGTTTGTTAAACATGGTCTCCCACATTCAAGAAAGGTTTTGCTTTTTTGATGGACGACCGCACTTTCGTGAATGCTTACGCAAATTCAATACGAAATACCCTGCACCCTCGACCGCACAGTACATCTGAAAGACTAGACGCCACGAGAGCAAATCGGGCACAGTGACCCCTTGACAATAGCCCCCATTACGAGCGGTTCACGCGACGAACCCCCCATTTAAGGGGCAAGGGCCCGTCTTCGGAGATGGTCCCTAAGGGCCACACCACCAGGGAAGCGAGAACTCGCTTACTGACGGGAATGAATTCTAAACTCCGGGAAGTATATATGCCCCATTAGGGCCGAAAGGGTTAAGAAGAATGTGAGGAGAGAAGGAATGAAAACTTCATACCCTCAAAAACTACACCGCAAATTCGATCATAAATTATTATTCCTCTCCCAATGTAAAGAGAAAAGTGGGCCGGGTTTGGGTATTCAAAAGTGTATTTGTGTCTTTGAGGCGCTGATTCCGCCTCTGACAAAGAAGCTGCTGATATGGGTTTGGACCACCAGCAAGTGAAACTTTCAACTCAATAGACTATAAGAAAAATAAATGGTGTTATTGTACATTCCTCACAACTATCGACGAAAAGATGGCGGATATTTTTGAAATTAGAAAATGGAAAAAAAATTGCATCTAAAAAAGCTGAATGATCTAAGCAAACACGAATTGTATCTTTTAAAAAAAATACAAAGGATGTACTTTTTTCATTCGATGTTTCTTAAAATTTGCTTTATCAGAAATAAAGAATTAAGACTAGTTATAATGTGTATTTCGTACTTCCAAACATGGAACACATTTTTATTATATTTTACATTTTATGGCCCACTCCTCTGAGCGGCTAATTGAACGAAGGATGAACGCTTTAGAGAGATTTCACTATATCAGCATCCGTTTACGAATGTAATACATAAATTGCTGATCAAGTTTCCGTCCATATTCTTTATATCCATGGTATGAAATACAGCAAAGCTTTTCCAAAATTTTATTTATCTATACATGACAACTAAAAGAAAAATGAACGTCGTTTAATAGATACAAGGGCGCTCATACGTTTTTTTCAGATATTCATATATCAAATATATTTTCTTGCTAAATTCTTCGTTAAAGTCTTATGTTTAAATTTCCATAGTTTTTGGGAATATAATCCATAAAACTACAAAGTATGACCAATAATTAGGGTGAAAACCCCCTCAAATCAAAAATGGTAACAACCCGATTATCAGCGACAACTTCGTCGTGTTCCGTAATATTCAGTTAAGGGTAGTGCGTGGTTCCGTGCGCTTGTGAGTCTTGATAAATTTATTATAGACTGTTGTCAGTGCGGTGGTTTTGTGGCGTGTCAGGGAGCAGAAAATCAATTTGAAATTATTATACAAATTCGGTAAATCAGCAGACGAAAGGACTGCAATGCCGAAGCATGTGTATTGGGATGACACCGTGACCTTGAAGACTGTCTACTCCGAGATGTTCAAACGACTCTTGGCTTGTACGGCCGCATCTGAAGCAACCTGCCTCTTGGTTTCTCTTCCACGATAATGCACGCACGCATGCCTTTACGCTTGTAAAGCGGGTTCTGGCTCAACATAGGGTTACAGAACTATCGCACCCACAGTATTTCCCAGACCTGGCACCACCTGACTTTTTACTGTTTCCTAAACTTAAAGTGGCTCTAAAAGGGAGAAGAAGAAAGAACACACATTCAAGCTGCTGCGACAAGGGAATTGAAAGCTATACCAGTAGAGGAGTTTTCAAGAGCTTTCGACGATTTGTAAACACGTTGTCAGAGGTGCATAGTGTACGACGGGGATTATTTTGAAGGATTGTAAACAGTTTCCATTTGAGGCCTACTCAATATAATACTTATCTGATCATTCACCCTATTTAATGGTCACACCTTTTATATTTCGGCTTATTTGACAGAGATATGATATTTCTGTTGATTGAACAAAGATATTGTCATACGCAAAATACTTAAAAAATTCATTTTTTAAATGATATTTCGAGCTTCTGAACGTATACAATACTCATTATCCACTAAATTCTGTTTAACAGAACTGGAACTAAATACATCCCTGAAGAATCTATCCAAAAGTTTGTAAAGTTATGTTTAAAATGCTAAGAGAAATAAACATGCATGGAAAAGTTCGATTCCCATTTCTTCCGGAAAATATTTCAAGTTGGTATGGAGTCAAAATTCGTAAGTTGGACTGCTCACGTACTATTCGCATAATGTGACGATTTATTAACGTTAACACAACACCATACCCCTGAACTTGTAGCCACAACGGCTCCCTGTCAGTTGGATGGATATGCGTGGAAACAAAATACAAAACATGACATGGAGTATAACAAGCAAGATATAAAAGAATATACAATATGTCTATTTAGGACCGGGAAAAAGTCTCTTCGTTGTCTGCTATAGATTTGATAAGTTTCGGATTTTGGTCCGAGAGAGCTGTTATTTCATTATTCCTTGTCTCCATTGTTACTCGAATTCCTTCTTTGGCTTTGTCAAATGGTGCATATTCATCTGAAGACTGCTTAAAATTATCAGATCCCGTCTATGAAGTGTTGATCTAGCTTGAGCATTGCTTTACTGGCCTTCAGTCACTCAACAGTGCGATGTATTTTGTTTTATATCTCTATGAGCGAACGTAATATACAAATGAAAACAGTGTTTTCTTCGTTGGGAAATCCATTTTCTACAATTGCTGGAAAACTACGTCCTCTTCATTCCGGGAAAACAAGACTCTTCAGCTAAGCCATGTCAACAAGTACATGTGCTTTCGAATTGTATAAACTTTTTAACTGTATACTTTAACTCGTGTTCTAGTATCGTGAATGTATAAATAAAAATTAATTCATCTAATTTATAAGGCCGCGGTGGCCTAGTGGTAAGGTCTCGGCTTTGGGGCTGGAGGGTTCCAGGTTCGAGACCCGATTCCACTGAAGATCCGCCGTGTATGGGGCCTGTTGCACGCTAAATCATACGTAGTGGCCAAACGCCCTCCCGTTGGTGTGGCGTGGTAGTTTGGAGAGGGGGTACCAGCTCAGATGTCGTCCTCGTCATCTGACCGTGGTTCAAAATTACGAGGTCCGTCCCAAAATAGCCCTCGTGTTGCTTCAAAAACGGGACGTTAATATAACTAACTAACTCATCTAATCTATATTTTTTCACAATCAGTAAAACAAAAAAGGTGCCTCAATAACATTGAAATATTTTTTTACGAAAAAAGAAGTGTCTCTTAAGATGATTGATATAAGTCGAGATGGAAAAAATTCCAAAATCTTGTAAACGATATACAATATAAATCGATCTGTCCGAAGTATTAAGGATTTGCTACAAATAGTTAATAGTCTCTAAGAGTTTTACTCAAACTATTGAAACTATTGCATTCATTATATTTGCAGTAAAAAGTTACAAAATCTACCTATATAAGACTTTTATGCTATACCTTAACAGAATTACGCTTGCACTCGGGATTTCTGAATGATAGCCGCTGCAATAGCTCGGGTACTGAGGCCGGAGTCCTAATAGTCATCATCGCCCATTGTCTGACCCCTCTCCAAGGAGGATTCTATCACTGGTGGGGGTAACTCGACCCAGCTATTGTTATACCTCCAGGGGAAGCGGGAACCAGCTAACTTATTCTGCGGCTTCTCATCTGTGAACTCGCGGTGCCCCTCCCGGGGACACGTTTATGCTATAGAATGCATAGGAAAACGCAGTGCTGAAAAAGACTTTTCTTTCACAAAAATACTATCAGAAATTTTTATGAATAATAAGATTTTCCTCTGTTACAATTGGGTATCATTTAAAGCTGATGAACTAACTATACATTCCATCATTGACCCGTGTGATATCGTGTAATATTTTGTACATGCATAGTGTAAAACTGTGTTTATGATACAAATGTTCCGTGATATACCATATGCTTTCTGTACCCCCACAGCTAAAAGTGACATACAGTTAGCTCAAGAGAACGCGGAGACCAGGCAATGAAAAACATGCGATCCTGTATTCGATTACTTCAAAATAAGGACTGTTTTTCCTTATCAGTCGCAAGTAGTTTTTGTCAGAAAATGATCTTGTATTACAAAAAAAATTATAATTGTGCTTAACAGTAAATCTTATTTTCGTGCTGCGGTTCTGGCACAACAGATGATTGATGGAACCTCCAATAACGAGATCAAAGGTGTAATTCCATCATCTATTGAAACGAAAATTTCAAGATTCGCTTCTTCAAAGTTTTTCGTGGTTTTTCTACCAACTTCTAGTATCATTGGTCCGCAGCAAAATTTTATACCCCAATGCAATTCATGAATGGTAGCCACAACATTTCCATGATTTTGGGAATGAAATTGACTCTCATGTTCTTGTAAAGTCATCATTAATTAGCTTTGTTGCATATAAACATTTTATGTTCACTTATTATTAACAGCCCTACATTCGGCTACATTCTTTCTGTCTAAATCACAAAAATTTAGAAAATCAAAGTGTTTCGTCTTTGCTAAAGATTTAAAGAACGCAATCGTGATTGAATATCAAAGAGAATTCAAATAAAAATTCCATAATTTATATTTGAAAATGCGCGCATTAAAAATCTAGCATTTCTTACTGCTTTTTACTTTGTTCACTTTTTAAAAATATGATGCTCTCTGAAGCAGAATTTTGTCAAGGTTCTTTTTATTGCAGACTTGTTCGATACGCGTAGGAATTTTAGTACTGATCCGACTACTGGTTCATGATGCTCTGAGCAGATATTTTATTCCCATTCTGCATATATTTTTGCTCAGATATCGAAATAATCTTCTATAATTGTTCAAACGAAAATCTAAAGCTGTTTGAAACTCTCATGCATAAGAAATTTTTTTAAGCAAAATTTCTTCAGATCTGCGAATTTATTATGAAGTTTTAAAAATAAGATGTGCAGAAGGAAATATGATACCGTTTGCTATAGTTGATTTTCTTTAGCTAGAACTAACAAACTATAAGGCGTCGCCTGGTCTTTTTCAGGTGAAAATTTTTTAGAAGACCGGAAACTGAGCTATATTTTATAAATAACAAAATGTTAAATTTAATGTTATTTTAATGCGAGAATATTCTCATTTTTTTATGAAATGATTCACAAACTAATAGTACAAAAGTTTTCTTTCATTTATTTTATATCATAGTATAAAGGTATTACGTATATTTCTTGCATTATTAGTAAATTTTTGGAGGGGCATCTTATTATTTTAGGAACACTGACAATAAAATTTCATGCTGATTGGTCCATTTCTTAAATGTCTTTTATTGATTCACCTCCACCCAATAAAGAAGAGCTTTAGATAGGGCCCATTTCTCAATAAAGTATTTTTTTATTGGACAAGGTTGGAGTCATTTTTAAAATAAAATTTAAATAAATTAATGATAATAAGTGCATAAATGAATTAATGAAACATGTTTCGCCAAAATTGCTCCAGCCGTTCTAAATAAACATTTCTACATATCATATCGGTAGTTATCGTCCTAAAGGGTTGGTTAAAAAGATTTAATCCCTCCATGTTACATTATATATTTTCCATGTACTTAGGAGACATTACCCCACCCTGCCCTGAAACACCGAGTTTGAGATTATTTACCCAAATAATACTTCATTCCGGTTAATGAGGAACGTGCGTACCGAAGTTTCATCAAAATCGCTCCAACAGTATCAAGTTTCATGCCAATCGGCCTATATCTTTACTCCACTTTACCTGAGGTATTAAGTGAGTATTTACTTATTCCTAAAATGCTTCGATTTGGCATATAAGGATCATGTGTATCATGTTTCATCAAAATTGCTCCAACAGTATCAAGTTTCATGTAAATCGACCAATGTCTTTACTCAACTTTACCTGAGGTATTAAGTGAGTATTTATTTATTCCTAAAATGCTTCGATTTGGCATATAAGAAGCATGTGTATCATGTTTCATCAACTTGCATCCAGCCGATCGGAATTGATGCCGGAACAAACTTATACACATGAATATATACGTTGAGTTTTATAATCATATATAACTTCCTGAAAGAAAAGAATCAAATTTACCTCTCCCATTTTCCATGATTTTAAGCAATAAAAATTTATAACCTGAGTAATAAACTGAATATAAGTGAAAACATCCTAAAACTATATTTTTTTTTGACAATTTTAAGCATTTTATTACACTTCAATAACTTTCATCCTGGACCTATGAATTATTTGAAATGTTGCATTTTTTCCAATTATGCAATGATTTCCAACCAAACAATTTTAAAATTTGATTTAATTTTCATATATTCAAAAAAAAAACTTGCGTAAATTCTAAATCATCTTTTTATGCATTTCGCGTGGCTTAATTTTCGAAAATATATTTTTAATCCTCCAAGACACAGAAAAAATTATAATTTGGTTTCTTTTAATTTCAATCTTTTTCTTTCAGACGGTCTTACCACTTCAAGTGCGAGCTTTTGCTTCAGTTCATGCGTAGCTCGATTTATATGCATGAAAAAAATTACGAAAATATTTTATCCAATTTAAAATGAAGCAAATAAGAAAAATGGAATAAGAGCCGGGAGAAATTGTCATAGAACGTGAAATTAATGACTTACATAAATGAAGAGTTGCCATTCATCTCTTTTATTTTTTGTGTCACTCTGTGTAATTTTTGAAATTGGATATTTTTTTCCAAATATTTCTGGAATTGAAATATATTCGTAATCATTTCTCATGAAACCTTATGAAAATATTCTAATGTTTGTTATGCATTAGATATTTTTAAATGAAATATTGTACGGAGAATCAAAGAGAAAAATCAGAAATTCATATATGCCCCGAAAACAGATTAATCTTCAAGACATTTAACTCTCAGATTCCTAAGGCCATTGAAATAAAGGGATCTCAAAATGCTGGAACGTCCGAGCTCCTTCACCGAAGATAAGGTAAATTCACTTTCCCCTTCAAACCACAATGACAGCTGGCATTGTCCGAATTGTAAGAAAACTCCCCTCTTCCCCAAACACATCTGAGCGAGCCACTCTAAAGAAGAAAGCATGCGCCGCGGGTGTAAAAATCAATCACACTTTACGAAAGGGATTGGAAATTTCAGAGTGACATTCGGACGGTTATCGTCTATGCTTGAAGGGACGGTCCCGTATCGATAGAGTTAATTAGCACGATCTGAACTTATGTATGGGTGGGGAAGTTATTGGTTCAAATTACTTAAAGACATCCTCCGATGAGGGATGCCAAATACTGAATGGTTGCCATGTTTGGGAAATAACCTCATGATTACGAAAACATTTACATCAAGAAACAAGACTGGTTTAAACAAAAAGAAAGAAAACTTCTACGGTTAAGATTTAAACTGGAATAATTCACATGAAACGAAAGGCTTAAAATTCTTGAAAAACTCTTTGCCAACCGGGTTAGAGGCAAAAACATGCTGTCTAGTTAAAAATATTTTATTTTTAAAAATATAATATTGAATTTAATAGTATCGAAAATATTCAGAATAGATTCATAATCATGAAACGTTGTCGAAGATAAGGATTTTAAATCATTGGAATAAAATCATCATTAATTTTCTTGAATTTTCCCACAATATTTGCAATCTCTTATTCAATACTTAAGCGTACACAAGGGAAAGTAAACCAGACGCAATGGTATTAAGATTAAAATTGTATTAACTCATTATCTGCAATTGTCCCTTTTGGGGGGATGCTTGTTTTCGTTTTATTTTCACCTAAACAGTGCAATTTTTAACTTCGATCGTTGCATCTGAATGTTGATATGACTACTATGAAGGGCAGAAATTCTTTGAAAATCGCTTTCGAAAGTAATCAATGCAGATAAGGTTTTCTTTGAAATAGGTAAGTTTATAGCAACGCAACTAAATGGTACCCAATGTCAAGAAAGAACACTTAATGATTGTCGTTGTACTTTTACTTCTCGGAATAAACCTAAGTCTTTATTCTTGTATTTCTCTTCCTTCGATAACTATTTTAAATTAGATTTTGTTTATGTGGGAGAGTTAGAATTGTATAGGTTTGAAATAATTAAATTTTAAAAATTCATGACACTGAATAAGTAAATATTTTTGAAATTTTTTTGTTTGCTGAAGTACAACAAAAATGCATAATGAAAGTTGAGTGATAAAAAAAAATTCGTACAGTTTTTCAAAAAAGTATCCGAACCCTTCTTTTTTCTCTTAATCTACAAAAAGGAAATTCAAGAAAATTATGTCATTCAATTTAGGAATATGTCCTCTTTAAAAATATATAAATTGTATTTCCACAAGGGACCATTTACATATTTATATTTCAGTCATCTTCGGATTTTTCCAATGGCAACCCCCAATTTTTTATGTTTTAAATGATTTTGCATAACAAAAAGTCGCCAGATATAAAATTTGAGGTAAATCGGTTCAAATAAACCTGAGGTATACAAGAAAAACGATTAAGGGGCTATTTCAATAAATGCAAACGTAAAAAATAGGTCACTCTGTTAAAACTTTTCATTTCAGCTGTTAATAGAGTATTGTTCTCTAAGAATATTTGGTGTTTTTTCAAATTTTACCGTTTGGGGCAATGAAATATTACTAAATAAGAATTCGAGTTGCATGATTTTAAATAAAAACTTTTATATGCATAAATATATTAGTCATTGACTATTTACCATTTAATAAGAAGTACAGCTATCATATCAATCAATGACCTGCTACATACGACATGGTATGGAATCTTTAAGACTGCTAATGACATCTCAACCTTTTATTTATTTTCTTATCCATAACGAAACCATAGATATATTGATTTCAAGCTGGGGACTTATTTGTCTGTACGAGAAACCAGAATGATAAAGATAAATTATTTGGCCTTTCGTTACGTTGTCTACTTCTCGTGGTAGATTAGTAAAGTAATAAAAAAATTCTGAATAATTTCAAAGATTAATATTAAAAAAGCAATCTTAAGACAAAAAAACTTTTGGGGCTGCTGAAAAATGAAAGACAGATGCTTATTTTCTGAAATATTCTTTTATAAACTAAGCAAAAAAGTATAATGTTGCTGAACGATACCAAACGATTTTCCACGAAAAAAATAGTTTCCACCAAACGATATTTAAAATCATTTGTAATAATTTTTTACTTTTACAAGTGCGATAATCAGTGCCAGGATTAAGAGCAGCGTTCGGATACCGTTTTGACGGACTGTACATTAGGGTGGATCGAAAAGTATAGGAAAAATTTTTTTTTCTGAAATTCTTTTTGGCATGGGGCGGGAAAGTTGTGTCTTAAGTATATTAGTTTACATAATTTTTTTATTGAAATTCATTCATATCTTCCGGCGCCCCAAGCGCCTCAAAAATAGTTAAAAATTGAATTTTTTATGAAAATTTTCAATTTTTTTGTTTTGTTTTGAGATTATTTTTGGCATGGGATGGAAAAGTTGTGTCTTAGGTATATTAGTTTACATATATTTTTTTATTGAAATCCATTCATATCTTTCAGTACCCCAAGTGTTCCAAAAATAGTTAAAAATGACATTTTTTGGGGGAAATTTATAAAAAAATATTTTCAAAATTTCCTTTAACGCCGGGTAAGAAAGTTTTGTTTTGGGTATATTAATTTGCGTTTTTTTATTATTATTAAAGTTCATTCATATCTTCTGGTGGCCTGAAAGCCCCCGAAAAAGATAAAAATTGACATTTTTACAAATATCTATTAAAAATTGTGAATTAATGAAAAATATTTGAAAAATTGGCAGATAGTTCAAGTATTAAAGTGTAAACTTATAAATAATTATAATTTTATAATAATACATGAAGTATAAATTTAATAGTCAAAGCAATAAATCACAAAACTTATAAAAAGTGAACTTAATCATAGATTTTTTAATTCTATTAATTTGAAGATTTACATATTTCTAAAGGATGTAATCCTTTTTGTATTATAATGCTTGATAAGACTTCTTGATTGTATCCTATTCAATATGAAGCCGTGTCTCTTCTCTTCTCCATATACACTTTCCGACGTTTCAAACACTATGAGAAAACACCTTTCTACAGCTTGGGTATGGCATGGATATTTTGACCATTCCTCTGTCTAACTTTTACCATGTTCTCTATTTATTTAAATGGCACATTCATCAAAAGAGGTGGTTCAAATGTCCAACTCATTGCCAGTTAATAAGTGCAAAAAGATCCTTTGCTTTAAAGTCTATTTTTGGTACTTGAAAAATTCTTATTCTGATAATCCTCTGTTTTCATATCTAGCACAAATTAGTTTTCGTAGTGCTAAAGATCTTATATTCTCTCTGTTATTTGTGAGAATTGACAATAGCAAATTTTCTGGATGACAAAAGAAGCTATTTCGTTGAATAAAAGTGTGTACTATATTTCTTAAATTGGGTTCCAAATATCTAAAAAATGAAATAAGTCTCCAAATATGCAGCGCTCCTTGTGTTATGGAGGGATTTGTCTTGACATGGAACCATACAGGTTGCATATACCTTCATAATATATGTTGTAAGAATAATAAGATTGTCAGATAGTTTTCTGTGACCACATACAACCTTAAAATTCTACCTGCAATTGCTAGCCACCTTGAGTGAACAACTGGACCAGGCTTTCTTAATGCCAGGTCAGAATAACATTCACCACGTGATATCGTTAGGCAAATATCATATAGATATTGCTGATCACTGCTGAGAACCAATATATCTATATTATGTGGCATATTCCCCACATTTATTGAAGAAAAAGGAGCTACAGGTATTTCCTCGTAGGTTTTGATTGCTTTACGAAGTGGTCGACAAAATTCTTTAGGACCAGCTGTTGCCCATCCAAAGAATTTAGTAGATAACGGAGGGGTAACTCATTTGTTTGAAGCAAACAAATTCACCATTGTAATGGTCTATTGAGGCAAGTTCCATCAAGCGAATAATACCTCCCTTGTGCCCAGTATTAACATTTGTTCCATCGCATACAATTACTGTTAGCCCATTTAATCGCATATTATGTGTTCCAAAAAATTGAGTATTGCTTCTTTTATGGCTTTATCTCCTCCTGTTGCAGCAGTAACATGTCCGATATACACAGGTAGGTTCGTTTACAAGAGTGTAATGTTCCTCTTTCGTGGTCTTTGGGTAGTACCTTGTGTCCTTCTTAATTAGCACTTTTGTGTTTTCTTTCCTCCCATCGAAATATAATCCGGTTAAAAGAGACAACGACACTGTTAACTTAGTAGACTTTGCAGCTGCATTTTAAAGCTTTTTACGCTGTCTACGAATTTTATTGCGAACTACCACATGCGAAGCCTCGCCTTCGTGTACAATTCCAATGTCTTGTAGAACAGCACTGGCAAATAAAGTAGCTGTTCTATCTGAAACTCCGTATCGATCACATTCCATTGCTAAGGTAAGGAAATCTAAACGATTTTATGATTGATATTCCAAGGTAATTACATCCGTATCTGTATACAAGGACGAAGACATAGTGTTGAGCTCAAGCAGCTCCTTTGATTGAACATGAGCAGCATCATTTTTAACCATTTTACGTTTTATTCTTTTGTCTTCCATCTGTTTTCTTTTTTCCTTTTCTCTTTTTTTCATTAGCAATTACTTCCACTTCTCCAATAACCATTTTCCTTTTTAATATTCGATCTTTTATAAACAATCACTTAGCAAGTGAAATGTTCATGTCTTCTTGAAATTTACATTTATCGAAATTTGTACACTTACAAAATGTGATATCAAACAAACACGATATTTTTTCAGTACGATAATTTTCCAATTTTTGTTGGTATTTTTTTTATCATTCCTTCGCCCTCTCCTCTACGTTTCTCCTTGTAAAATCGTTTCTTTAACACATTTTTAATTTTTGATTTTTAATTCGAAATTTGCATAAAAATGTTTTTTTGCAAATATTTAAGTGTTTTGGGGCACCGGAAGATATTAAACAAAGTTGAAAAAATTTTGCATATATGCACCCTATGCCGATTATTTTATCCAAACTTTGATTTTTCGATCCACCCTACTGTACATGTCATAAAGAGGCACATAAAAGTGTGGCGTGATTTTAATTTGAAAATTTTAGGTCGATTATGACTGTGAATCCAAAGTAAAAAATTATCTTAATTTATGGACTGAATGTGAAAAGTCACACGATGGGAACTGAATCCTTCATTCGGAAGGAAATAGGAGTTTATCTCTTCTAACACGAGGCGACTTTTCTCTCCGAGCCCCTTTAACACCGGGACTTTTTTGGAGGATGCGACATGAATTGGACTCTCCCAATCTGGGTGGTCGTTTTCCCCACTTCCCAACCTCTGCTATAACCTTCCCTTAAGGCGCACGGAAATGGGCTCTGATGGGCAAGGATAATTGTACCCCGTACCGAGCTTATCTCTGAAGCGATCTCAAAACATCACCTCCCCTCAGAAGAAGCCAACTGCCTCAGACCAGCTTTCGTCGATGTTAAGGTGAAATTTCTACCGTCTCGCTCGACCTCAAAAAGTTAAATCATTAGAAACACATGGCACCATTTTGACTCTCATCTTATTGGTATAGAATTTCAGCTATTTTAGCTAATGCAGTACCATTTTCGGTTTCTTCAATTAGAGCTTCTCATCAACGTATATGCCTTATGTTATTCGTTAATAGGTTACGTTACATTTAAAGTTATTCTTTAAAATATTTTCTTCATACAAGAAAAACAATATATAAATATATATATTTATAAAATCACAATGTTTAAATGTGGCACGATACAATCAACAACGTTTTCTTTATTGATAAAATGAAAACTATATTAGTTTCTGTACTTCTATTTATTAAGCATTTTAACTAATTTACACTAACTAGAAAGTAATTTTAATTTCAAAAACATCGAAGCACTCAAAAATTGTCAAAGTACAACAGAAAGATATAGCAAAGGAAAGCTGCTCAAATTTATATCTTTTGAATTCTTACAAATGTAAACATTTTATTACAACTTCACCTAAGAGATTATTCAGGTTATTAAAAATCTACTTAAAGTTTATATAGAACGTTCAAATAACATAAAGAAATAGTATATTTCTTTTTGGGAACTTGTTATATGAGAATATCCATGCTTAGACTTTTTATGTGAATATAGAACATGTTCCTGCCTTTTATAAGAGTAAACAAAACTTTATTTGCATTAAACATTTTCGAGATTTGTAAATATACTATAAACTAGCATAATAAAAGATTTCAATGGTTACATTATCAATGATTAAATTCTTTCTCAATTTTATCAGCAATAAAATGGGGTCCGTGAACCATCCTCATATACAAAACAACCTTATTCCAGAATGCATCTTGATTTAAAATGAAATGTATCCTTCTCTTTTTGAATTGCAAATGCTTTTACTTACATTGCTTTCTCGAATCGTTTAGTAAACTTCTTTTTAATAATCTTAAAGACAGAAAAAATAATATTAAAATGCAAATGAATACCCGATTAACTCACTATCTCATATTTTCCGAATTTGTAATGTATTGAATGTTCCTAAAATGAGTATCGTAATGAAAAGAAAATACGTATGTGCTTATTAGAAATTAATTTAAAAATGTTCTTAAGATATTTTTGTTTTAAAACAACTAAGAATGAATTAATATGTTATGACTTCGTGAAACTAATATGTCTTTTCAAACTTCAAATCTATTACTATGAAATCTTAGTGTTTAAAATATTCGATCATCCGAAACTTTAGACTGATTCTAAAGAAAAAGTAAATGTAAAACTTAGGCCTGAAATGCTTTATGAAAGGAAACTTTCCTATATATATATCCAAAATCCTTCAAAAACAAAGAAACAAAAAGTTCTCAAATTCTGATCTTAAAAAATGTTGGTAAAATTTAGAAAGTTTGAATGATAATTGTCTTATGAATTGTGAACGATAATGTATTAGAATAATGAAACAGTCTCAGCTTGAACCATTCGATTTAAAATAAAAACTACATAACATCCGAAACAGGAAACTTCTCTGAAAGTTTCTTTTGAGAATTTGCAACCATGCAATTTTTTTTTATTCATCTTCAATTTTTGAACTTCACTCAGTATATGCAGTAGTAGTATCTATCCAATTCGTTAACATGAAGGATGATCGAATGGATAGATGCAGAATAATCAGAAACTGAACCTAGAAATATTGGGTGTTTTTTTATAAATTTACACTGCTCAGATCCATCTATAACTCGATCCATCAACTGAAATGCCATCATATTTAGTAGGAGAACTAATGACGACATGGGAAGAAAGATGACGTGAAAAAAATTAGTTCCGAAAGCCGCCCATAGGGGGAAATGTGACGCTGTTGTAGTCTCTACAACTGAGAATTATTTAAATGAATAACAAGAAGATATTTCGGTGCAACACCGCTTTGATGCAGCAAAGGGTTACAGAGATGATATTCAGTGCACCATGGCATTTTATTCAATGAAAGCACTTCCTCTGCGAGGGTACAGACGTCTTTGGATGTAACCACACTTCTCGCGGACCATATCTTGTATACAACATTCTCCTTGTCCGATCTCCCCGGATCCAACCTCATCTGACTTTTTCCTGTGGGATTATTTGATGTCCAAGATCTATCTATAGGGGTCAGGACCTTGAAAACCTGAAGGAGAGCATATTAACGTTTGTGCTGAGCATTCCTGGTGACATGTTAAGTTCAGTCGTCGAGAATGCAGGATGGTCCACGAGAAAGATGGTTATGCTGAAAGGAGTCTATGCCCTCGCCGAGGAAGTGCTTTCACTGAATAAAGTGCCATGGTGTGCAGAAATGTCATTCCTTTAACACTTCGGTACAATTCATTTGCTGCATTAAAGATGTGTTGCACTGAAATTTATTTTTGTTATTCATTAGTCTAATTCTCAGTTGTGTAGACTACAGCAGCGCTACATTTCTCCTATAGGCGACTTTCGGAACTAAAGTTTTTCATGGATTCTTTTCTCCCATGTCGTCATAAGTCCCCCTACCAAGTGTGGTGGCATTTCAGCAAATCGATCGAGCTACAGATAGCTCTGAGTAGTGTCAGTTTTAAATTAAAACACCCTGTATTTAATATCCTCTTGCAATATGGTCTAAAGATTTTCAAACTTCTCTGAGTTTCAGAATTCTCGTTCATTGAGAGCTATTGCAGATCGTCTTTTATTGTAACACTTCCAAATATCTTTACATAGCTCTCCTTTTTGGCAAAAAAATTGGCACAGGCCTTTTAATAATTATATAATAGGATGTAATAGGGCATCTCTAGATACTCCTGATTATATTTCTTGAGACAATACAATATTTTTTGCTATATCCCTACTAATATTGAAGGAAATTGAGTGTCTGCCTGTGTGTGAGTGCGCGTGCATGCGTGTTGGCGCTCTACAGAGCAGACCGCTATACCTAGAGCAACGAAATTTGGCACAAACAAACTTTGGACGGTGGGAATGTGCATCTCGGAGCCATTTCTTGAAATTTTATAAGCGAAATTTTGGCGTTGTACTTTAACCGATACTTCCGAAAATACTACAGCACAAAAATTATTTTCCAGAATTTAAAAATTTAAAAAGAGTATCTTTTCAATGGTATCAATTAAGTTGCCGTACGATTTTTTCTCTAATTTTAATAAATCTTTAGAAAATAATTTATGGCATAATTTACAACGATACTTTTCATTGTTACAATGAAATTCAAACCGTTTTCATTGTTTAAACAAATATTTACTTGCGTAATTCTCTTCCATCGTTGATAGCTAAGATAATAACCACTGGATTTTACTTCCTTTTTTATATGATCAATTTTTCTCTGAACTCTGTAAAGAAAGTACTCAATATAGTAAGTATATACGAAAATAACCCAGTAAAAAAACTGCATGATTATGGTTGATCTGTTTTAATTCTTTTTATCAGAATGTTTTAAGCCAATTAACAAGGTGCTGGACATAAAATGTGCCGCGCCGTTTTAATGATGAAATCAAATGCTTATTTTACATAAGGAATAAGAAAGCAAAGTTCGCGTCGACAACGTACAATTAGATGTTACATAACACGAACAGTTACTTCATTCCATTAGAGACGTTCCTGTAGGCAAGGAACAGAACAAGTGCAAGGCTACGAAAAGAACTAGGGTACTTGGTGGCATGTTTATCGCAATTTGAAGTTTAAAATAAATTACTTTGTTAAGGGAACCATGAATATCAAATTACGCATAAGAGTTTCAGTTGAATTTATATTCAGGACGAACAAGCTGGTCGCCGAAGGCGGCTAGTAAATAATAAAAATGAAATGTGTTTTATTATTCTAAACCTATTTATAACAATTTCTTTAAAAACACATTTTCCTTTCTTTTGCAAAATTATGTCCACATATCATGGGAAATGCATATCTATCTCTCCAGTGACGCATTTTGATACCATAGGAAAGTCATTTTAGCATGAGTCATTAATTTCATTCCAACTTAAAATACTATGGAAAAAGCTGTGGTTCTATTATAATCCTTCTATTCTTATGTTATTCTGAGAATCTTACTTTTAAGCAGTCAGTTTAAGTCCCTAATGCATCAATTATTTTGTGAAAAAAACCCTGTCCGTGAAAATGAATAAATTCTTTTTCTAATATCTAAAGAGTGCAAAATCCAAAAATAAATCGTCTGAGTGATAAAATAAATAAATACTTTTTCCTAATTTGTCAAGAGTTCGCGGACCCAAAAATAAATCTAAAGAATTAACTCCTAAAATCACTAGAGAATAATTTTGGTTTTTGCATCGTGGTTTCATATTTCTATGACATTCAAAAAACCTAATCAGCATTTGCAAAAAAATTTTAATCTGTTTCTTTCTTTTCTTTCTGGAAACAATAAATTTTCTCTTCAGACTTGATTAATGCTTCTTTAAAAAATTGTTATTTTTGGCCTTTTTTTGACTGGATTGATATTTTTATCTATTTATAGAAATGTCATGTTCTTGTATCTCATCCGTTATCAATGAAAAGCTACAAATTAAATAGTAGGGAATGACTATAAATAAAATTCTGAAATGTAAAAATACAAATTATATCTAAATCTTTTAAAAAATTAATTTCTGTAAACTTTTGTTCAATTATATATTTAAAAACACTTTCATTTAGAATAATTGCTTGCACTTTGTTATTTACATACCTATGAGAACATAAAATAAATTGACCTATTCCCTAGTTACACTGAAAAATCTAGTTTAGTTATATTAACGTTCTGTTTAGAGGCAATACGATGACAGACCTCGTAAATTTGAATCCCAGTCAGATGATGGACCATACCTCAGTTGGTTCCCCCTCTCCAAACTTCTGAACCACACCAGCAGGAGCACGTTTGGCCCCAACGTATGATAAGGGAAACTGGATTCCTAGTTAGGACCACTGTTTTTCCAAATTTGACCAACAATTTCTTATAACACAATTCGAGCAAAAATATTTTTGATTCTCAAACTCACATCAGCATATGATCTTTGAACTCAAGTATGATATTTTATGCGCTGTATCACTTCTCCTCCTCCTTTATTTCCTCACAAATGATACGTGTCCTGAGTTTTGGTTCTTTTTTATCTAACATTTGATCGATTTAGTGTCTTTTTGTTATTAATTTTCTTTTTGATTTTTCTTATTCCACTTCCAATTTATGAGTACTACTGGTGGCTATTTACTTGCTGTGCTATTCCTTCAGTTCAAGATAATAATACCATTGATTTAAATGTTAAATTTAAGTGCCTGTTTGTAGTCTAGCCTTGGAAACTTTTGGACAGCAACCATCATTTGAGGCTATAGTAACATATTTCATACTTACTTTAATACAGGGCTTTTCGTCTTTTTTAAAATAATTAATTAATCATTCCTAAATCTAAGTACTTGTTATAGCCACGTAGCGCTTTTTCCTAAATATAATTTCATATACAAAGCTGTTCAAAATTATTAGACCGCTACAGAAAATTTTACATTTCTTATTACAGAAAATAATTGTATTTATTTATATTTCAAGTATATTAATTTTATTATTACTTCAATCGTAATTATTAGAAAAAACTTCAAATGACTCAAATTTTATCGCAAAGTAAGTCAGAATTGGAACATTTCCATATAACTGTAAATTATGTGTTGTTCAAAATCATTCGGACGGTCAAAAACTCACAAACAAAAAATAATATAAAATTTTTCTAAGTAAAATATCAGTATTTAATGTTTATATGGGCCTTCTTTGACCTCAGTCTTTGATTCAGACTATCAACCATTTTCTGCGTTGTCTCTTGGTTGATAGTGCGCCATTCATTTTTGATAACCCCCAAAAAATATTTTTATTTCTTCTCTCTTCAAAGAGGAATTTATGATTCAAAACTGAAAAAAAAATTTAGATGGGATTAAGGTCTGGTCTTTAGGTTGACCACTTCAGTATCTTAATCTTGTTCCTTGAGAAATAATCTTTGGAAAACTTCGACGTGTGTTTTAGGTCATTATCTCGTTGAAAGATATACTGTCGACATACGCTCAAATTTCTAAAGGATTTCTTCAGATTTTGGGGCATGATATCGACGCATATACTTACAGTCATTTTACGGTTGTTCCTCCAAATTTCACCAACATCTTTAGAGGGAAACAATTCCATACCATCAAATTTCCGCCTCAGTGTTTTACTCTCTGTAGGATAATCATCATTTTAAGAGCCTCACCTGATCGTCCCCACACTCTTTTATGTTTTATTGTTCCAAAAAGATCCAAAAGCTTTTGTATGGCCATAAAACACTGTCCCAAAAATGTGAAACCTTCGAAATATTCTCTTTTGAAAAGGCCAAGCGCGTTATCATGTTTTGTTTTGCAATGTATTGAGATTGTATGGTCTATTTCCTTCAATACAGCTTATAAACCCTGGGTTTTTGATTATAAGGCAAACTGTACGAGCTGTACATTCAATTTCAAGTCTTTCGCAATCTTTCTTGATGATACATCATTTATTTTCTGTGCAAATCTTACATTCATAGAGTCTTCTCTTGCACTTGTTTCTGGTTTCTGTTTCACCCTCTCTCGTTTCCGATGGATCCTGTCGTCTCATACTTCTTGCACAGATAGTAGATACCCAATATCGGCATTTTATACTTTTTTGCTAGCTTTTCATATCATACCCATCCGTTCGATCTCCATTGTTGTGCTGGCGAAGCTCAAAGAAATCTTTTAGCTCTTGAGCATTACTGTTGGCTTTTCTGCTTCATAAAAGAAAAAATTAGATTACCAAATAAATTGATTTGTAAAAAGTTATTAAAGTTTACCAGAAAAAAATAGGCAATACTCGACGACCACATTAGGTACCTTTTGCTTCCTCTGGAACATCGGCATCGCTAGTTTCCTGTTCAGATGTTGCCTTCCTTTTTTAAAGATGACAGATCTTAATTATTCTATTCCGGTGGTTAGATCTTGATATTTCTGATCTATGATCTGGTAATTTACTTTTTTATTAACCTTAATAAGGGTGAAGAGGTGAACTCGTGGCCGAGTCATGGATTTGAGGCCAGACAGTCACATATTCGAGATCTGATTTGACGAGAAACCCGCTGCGTTATGGCCCGGCCAGTTAAATTCTTCGAAAAACAAAGTTCTGAAGGTCATATGCGAGAGAATGCCAGTTCAGGAGTTGTCGTGGTCAAATCGCCGAGGTCCGTCGTAATTATCTTCCTCATTGTAATAAATGTTGCAAAATAAAGTCCGTATAAAGCATTGTATCCCTGCCTCAGTTTCATCAGCCCTCAGATTACATCTACTACTGATTTCCTTAAAACAATTTAACATTTTCCGATGGGATTAAATCCAAACCAATGCATATTTACTCCAACGTGAATGCTTGACGGTAATAAAATAAAGTCTCATTCTTTAACACAAGCGCATCACCGTTATAAACGATTTAAAAAATGTTAATATTTATATATGAAAGTTCTCTGCAGTAATGGAGTGAACAGCTTTTATATTCAGATAACAGTGTTAATCAAGAATTTAATTATTAATAATTTCTCTTCTGAGTCATATTTTTACATTTGATGCTATAATTCAATCTCGTTTTTCAAATGGAAACTTTGTTCTTGCTTTTATTCCTCTAAAAATAATTTTCGTAAGCCGATAAAAAATAATGAAAGAACCTTCATTTCAAAAAAAAAATTAAATGTTAATGTTCTTATTAAATGTGTTTTGTTAAGATTTACTAAGAAAATACTGCATGAAAATAAATCATATTTATAAGAATGTTTCTTTAAAAATTAGAATATTTTTCTTATCAATATCATTCCTTTTATGAAACCCATTGTTAATGAAAAGAATAAAGACTTCAGAAAAAATAAAAACAAATTAATAATCTAGGATTTATTTAATATCATGGAATACAGTCACCTTTAAAGGCTATAGAGGATTAAAAAGAAAGCTATGAAAGAACGTTTGTTAGCTGAATATTTTAAAAACTTTTCTCGGTGATTTTTGCGAGATTTTTCGTTGAGATATAATTTTAATAAGAAGAACCTTCTTCTTTAGATTTCGTATAATTTTTTTGGTATTTTAGTTCGTGCTTAATAATGATGTTGTAGATTAGGTAAGTTTGTTCTGAAAATTGTTTCCAAATACAGGAAGCAAGTTGCAGAAACTTTATTTTTACTGAAGAACTCTTCTTTTGTCGGAACACATAGAATTATTCCAAAAACTTACTGTTTTCACATATCTTTTTCTTTAATACATTCGTTAGAGTCTCCAAAAATTTAAATAAGGTTTTACATCAAATATGAGAGCGAAAAGACATGCGAGTTCTCTGGAACCTTGGTGTATCCATTACACAATCTTACGTATTTTGAAGAAATGTCTTGCTAATTATAAGACAGAAGAATGTCAATAATTAATTAAATATATTAATTCAACAATTAATGCATTTAATTAATTGTTGAATTACATGGTGATTCGCGTATTCACTGGAATAATTTTTGGATTTTAAAATCCAGCAGGAATCTTCTCAAAACTCCTTATAGCAAGAATTTTCAATAAATAAATTTAATAAAATGGGCCAAAAATTATATATATATATATATATATATATATTTATATATTATTTTTTAATGTTTAGTCTTTAATTCGTAAATCATTACTATAAATATTTTGAAATTCTGAAATCAATTTTCCTCAAATACAGAATCAGGTGGCGTCACTAATAGAGAACGAAGATTTAATTAAATCAATCGATTAAATCTTAATGAAGTTCGGAAAATATATTATAAAATATTGTATTTTCATCCAGCACACTTAAGTTTTTTTTAACATAACATTTTCACATAAGTGAACACAATTAAAAACTCTAGCACATCAGAATGTGACTGTGAAATTGATTACAAAAGTCTTTATAAAATCCTAAAATTTCAGAACATCCTAAAATTAAAAAATATATATACATTATTTAATGATGATTGTTTGTTTATAAAACTATGTTTTTTCTTCGATGTCCACAATATTTTAAAAATTTCGCTTTTAAAATAATAATTTTTATGAAAATAATATTTTCACTGGACGAAATTGGGAAGCCAGTGGAAAGAAATACAAATTGGGAATCCGTATAAGTTCTCCTCGCACTTGCGTAACAACACTATGTAAATAAACAAAATATCATGCATTTAATTTTTCTCCTAAAAGTGAGATACATGTCGTATGTTACAAATATTTTTGTAGTTGTGACTTTTTTTGGTTAAAACAAATATGATTTAATTACTAAATAATTTGATGTAAAAGCAAGATGCCATATTTCAGCGATCTAGCTCTGTTTTTGAGTTATCATGTTAACATGCAGTCTGTTAGAACAACTTATTTTACGGTGATGGATTTGTTCCAAAATTTGATAATAATTGATCCTACAGTATTGATGTAAAGACCGCATGCAAGATTTCCTACATTTTCAAATATTATTTTGGAATACGCACGGACAGACAGACAGATACACAGTTATAATTTATAAAATTTTTTATAACTCAAAATGATCTAAAAGGTGAAAATTTATAAAAAATACGAGATCGAATTTTTCGAAGTTTACAGTATTATTTCAATGTATATTCATTTACGAAATATTTCAAACAAGTCAAAATTACTTAAAATAATTTCAAATAAATAATATGCACTCATGCAGTCATGATGAAATAAATTAACTTTTAGAATTTTCATAAAAGAAGAAATCAGACGCAAATAAAATTATTTGCTACAGAGTGCCATTGGAAATGAAACAAATATTTGAAAACGATATGAAACATGACATTGCTGTGTAGAAAGTAAATCAAATAAAATAATAATTCGCTTTGGTTCGGTTGTTTTCAAAAATATACCATGTTAATTCAGTTGTTTACCATTCGAGTTTTCTGAGAAGAATTGAATCAAATAAAATTCAATTTCAGGTTTCAATAAAACCAAAACATTCGCTGTTCACTTGAGGCAAACTTTTCTTTTCAGAATTATATGGCAATTCATATCTACATTATACACTATAATGCGGTAAAAAAACCTGTGTTGTTCTTTAAATAATGGCACAAACAGTATCCACACTGGCGTTTTCGACATTAAAATGGTATAAAAATATTTATGGAATCTGAGCTTTCTAGTTTAAAACATCAAATTTTTACTGCAACTAACATTTTATTGAGCATATCGATCTGACATTATTATTCAGATATACAACGTATCTTTTGAAAAATTCAGGTCCTGGCGACTTATCACAGAAAGAATAAATTGAGAATAAATATATTAAACAAAGATTTCATTTTTTAAAATGCCCAACAACGAACGATGAGAAAAACGAAGACCGCGTCAAGCAATTTGTTATGGCTGGGATAGGCTTGGTCTTCACATTCATTTTTCTTTTATTTATAATACTGATAACAATTTTTCCTCAAAGTTGTAACTATTTTTCTATTGTTGTTGAGTGTCGACTTTAAGTACCAAAATTTAAACAGAACATAAATTACCATGGAAAATATTTATTTGCTATCACTTAGTTATATCTCAACTTAGTAATATTAATTATCCATTTTGAAGTTACATGAGTGCTATTTTGGGACCAATCTTTGAATTTTGAATCGTGATCACATGTTGATTGGCAGCCCAGCCGGCACTCCTCTCTCCAAACTTCCCTTCCACACCATCTGGAAGACATTTCTATTCCTATGAGGTTAAATATCGTAAGTACAGCTTTTCTGATTTCGAGGTTTTATCATATTGTATTATCCCGCTTACATTTTCGGACGGGTAATATGTCGAAGCCGTAAGTCGGAAAAAAAAACTGCTCTCGGAAAATAAAATACAACAATGCATTGCTCTCTGGGACTTCTTTGGGTCCTCCTATAAAATATCAAAATGTTTATTTAGGACAGTTAGCGCTGACTTACTGATTTGATCCTCGACAAATTTGCACGTATATAAGTCGGGTCTTCCACGGAAATGGGTCTCGGACCCAAGCCAATCTGGTCACGAAGCCGAAACTCTACCACGATATCACTGCGATTCAATTATACCTCGGCGCAGTATATTCTAGAATTCTAGATAAGCATCTTGCTCTAAGGGGGGAAAATTAACATTCATTCTTTGAAATTGCTAAGAGTGTAACGCTGTATTTATTTTACTTGTTCTTTACTTTTAAGTTAAGCAGATAACTATATCTAGCTATTAGAGATTATTGTGTGTTAGTTGAATAATTTCTCTGTACCATTTCCTATTTTTATCAGGTTTAAGGCCGTGGTGGTCTGGTCTCGGCTTCGGGGTCTGTGGTTCTAAATTCGAAACCCCATTAAATTGTATATCAATCGTGTATGAGACCTGTTGCACGTTATATGATGCGTAGGAGGTCACACATCCTACCGTTGGTGTGGTGCAGAAGTTTAGAGAGGGGATGCCAGCTCAGGTGTCGTCCTCGTCATCTGACCTTGGCTCAAAATGACGAGATCCCTCCCAAAATAGCATTCGTGTTGCTTCAAAACGGGACGTTAATAACTAAACTAAACCAAGTTATAAGCTTTTTCAATAGAAAAGTTCCTCAAATGAAGCAAAACTGGTCAAGTCAGAGTATTGGCAAAGCTATCGGAGCAGCGGCCGAGTATCGAATTATCAAAACCAAGCCATCTAATTTCAGCAAACTTTATAAAATTTATAAAATATTTTGTTACTTGAAAATTAAACTTTTTTATTTTATGCTTTTCAACGCATTAATTAGTATTATAGTAGCAATAAACTAATGTAATTAATTCTATTAGAATAAAATTTCTTTTAAAAAGTAGCATAAAAGTATTTCGAAATTTGATATTTTTTATATTTGACACTCTGTTGAAAATGGTCAGAAGAGCAAAAGGAAATGAGAAGTTAATATTTTCAGAAGCATGCGAAAGACTTTTCAAATAAAGCCTGCCATATGACTATTCGTTATGGTCGTTTTCATAGTCGTCGACAGTGTGAAAATCTTAAGTCTACATCATTTGACAGGAAATTATAGAAACCGACAAAAGATTTAATTGTGTAAAGTAAAAAAAAAATGTATATCTTTGTAATTTACCTAAATATCTAATCTGAAACCATTACTGTTAAAAAAACAGTATAGTTTCGTGCAGAAAACTTTCAACGATGTTATTGATACTTACAAAAATTGAGACGATTTCGCAATCCTAAAATTTTTAAAAATGTAATTCGCACAGTGCTGCCTATACACACCATGTGCTTTAAGGGTGAACCATAATTCCTTTTTAAAATGATGCATTATTTTTGAAATTATAGGAGCAGTTACTCGAACGGTTTCGTCTTTAAAACAGTTTAAAGAAATAAAAAAATGAGGATTGCAATATATGGTTTTGAGGTTAAAATTTTCCATTTGTAGCTTTTAAAAAAATTGTATCATATTAACTACTCTTTCAGTCGGTTTGCAAGAATCAGTTTCGTTTGGTGTTGCTTTGTTAAATTAAGAGAGTTCTTTGAAGCAATGCGCAGGCTATTGTGTAACGGAAATCGTAATTGAACAATGTGCTCTGCATTTTATGAATATTTATAGGACTGAAGAGACCGGCTGTGAAACTCTCTCTTTTCTTTTCAAAGAAGAAAATGCACTTCTATATATGACAGCTCCTTTTGCGGAAGGAAAAGAATGAATAAAATTCAATTCTTAACTCAGTATATTTTCTCCATTTTTTATGCAGTTTTACTGTAATAAAAGAACGTTTAATGCAAATTTTCTGTTCCCTGGGAGTATTAAGAAGCGGAAGTTTTGAGGTACTCTCTTTTGGTTTTGTAGAAATGCCGTGTCACAATTGGTAATTTATGGAAATATTTAAATATGGCCATTCCGTTTTATCCTCTTCATGTCGTATCTAGAATGACAAAATCGAGTACAGCGAATTCATTTTCGAAAAGATGATGAGAAATTTGCGGTAGTTGTTTGAAATGCTTTATATGTTAAAGGTATTTTATGAGAGCAGTTGTGCATAACACATTCAAGAAGTAGACTTTTAGTAATACTTAGCTACTATACATAACTTAGAAAAAAGCTTTTTTTTTATCGAAGTTTGAAGCTTATTTTCGTTTTAAATGATTAATTCATTCGCCTGAATAGAAAGCTGTGGAAGAACAGTTTCCTATTTATTTAAACTGTTATTGTTCCCTTTCTGTTTTCCAACTTCTTGAAGAATGACCATTTTTTAAATACCTAATGCTTATTCTACTTCTAAAAGGTTTCACTTACACTTTCCACATTAATCGGTTATCTGCAGACAGTCAGTCTGAGCCGAGAGACAAAGCAATGAGCATGTTCCCGAACCTCCAAAACTAAATCGTGATAAATGATTAACTGATTACCCAAATCATCTCTTTCAACTGTCCTTTATATGTATCATGCGGATATCCAAAGCTATGAACACCTATTATTATTTTGTATCTAATTACAGAATGTAATTCTGAAATGCTTTGAGTTTAAAACGAAATCAAACTCTCTTTGAAGGCTATCTATATATTTAAAATAATTTGGTAAAAACTTTCACAGAGTTCACCAGCCTCAACTACCCGACCTATTTCGACTATTTTCTTATTACTGATGGAAGCTTATGACGTCTAGATATGTCATCAAGAGTTGCCTGCCGCCCACCACCCTCTATTTTCGAGAGAAATCGAAAAAACACTACTCCACTGTACTTTCTCTATGGGGAAAACCTTCAGGCAGCTCATCAGCCCCAACCACTAGACCGATTTAGATAATTTCATATGAAAGTTTATGACGTCTAGATATGTCACTAGGGTCAACTGCCGCCCCCCAGCACCTTTAATTCTCGAGAGATATTGCAAAATAAACGGAATATTAACGGAAATAACGGAAAGTTATTGCAAAATAGTAAGGAATTTCTGAGCCTCAAAAACTGGACTGATTTCTCCAATTTATTACGTCACTTCCCTCAAATAACTAACAAATCAGAATGCTCCGCTTTATTTTCTTAAGTTTAAGAAAATATTTTTTATTTGTATGCAGTTCTGTAGCTTTTCTTTGCAATTTAATTCAGCTTTAATTCCCAGGCTATTTTGTTAAGATATCTCTAGAATATAGTTTTAATGGCAGGCGATTTTGTTAAGACATCACTATGGACGAGTTTTCTGGTTTGTTTACTTACATTAAAGCCTTGACTTTATCTGCTGGGATGTTGGAATAGTTACGTAGTCCCAGCACTTAAATGTAAACAAACAAAGCATAAAACTCGTCCATAAATATTAATATCTTTTTTTAGTTAATATTTAATTTAAAATCAATAAGATTCCAAGATGCCTGAAGCATCGTAAATATATATCAGCAATGAGTCTCAATCAGATCAATGTGTGTGCATGGTATTTGAAAAATTTGTAAAGCTGGTTTCGCATTGACATCAATCGCTTCGTTACGCGTTGTACCTACTCGACCAGAAATCCAACAAAGATCATATTTTAGACTATATTCATTAGAATCATACAGGGGATTCAAAAAGAAGGAGCAGATTCAAAATATTTATATTTAAATCTGCGGCAATGTATAAGGACACATACGATACATCAGGATAGAGGAAAGTTTACATTTTTTTTATGCATTCAACACGAGTTCCATTTATTGTTATGCGACAAACGTCGATTCGGTAGTTCATTTCTTGGCACACACGAAGTAACTAGTCCTTTGTTATTGAACTGTAACAATTCGATCTCGCAAATCTTTAAGTGTAGCAGGCATAGGTGGTAGACACACGCTGTCTTTTATGCCCCTATAGATAAAAATCGCAGGGGGTAAGAATGATGTCATTCAGACACTGATGTACCTCGTGGTGGAGTATCGTCTTGATGAATATAAAATCATCCCGATCTTGTTGAATTTGAGGGGAAGAAACCAGCTTTGGAGCATATCCGATTTTACCGGTGTTATGCGAATGCGAGAAATAAAATTTTGAACTTTCCTCTATCCAATGATGTATCGTATGTGCCTCTATCAATTGTCGTTCATTTGCTATAAATATTTTAAATCTGCTCCTTCTTTTTGAATCACCCTGTATTTTAGATTATTTTACAAAGGGTAATGGAACACACCTTAGCTTTCTGTTTACTCTCAAATTGTTTGGACGCTTATTATTTTTATTATTTTCTCAGATAATGGCTCTCAATAATGAGAGATTTCTAGTTATTTAACAACCACCGTAACGGCGCATTAACTATATGAAAAAAACTTTTTAGAATGCGCTCTCATTTTAAAAAAACCGTAATTCTAGCATTAATAGAATGTTTTATTAATTTTAGAAATGTGTTCAACAATTCTCGGACACACTGTATATTAAGCCAGAAAAATTATGTATATTGAAAGTTCAAAATACTTCCTGAATAAGAACCTATCTCAAATGGATGGAGAACTAAATTCGTATGTCATATGGAGGGTTCAGAGTTAAATTGAACCAAGTCCACGAAATTCCTTTCTGAGAACACAGCTCTCAAAGTTGATCTGATGCATTTAAAAAACAGTGTACTTCTAATTGTCCCTGCTGCCTGGTAGATGCAAACTGAATTACGGACTTGAATTGTTATCACACTGAAGATATTATGAGGGACGCTTTCTTTCAACCTCCGATCGAGCCACTCAGCAGGTAATGGCATGCTGGGATGCTCGGTGGGCGATTGCGCATGTCTCTAATTATAACATCTGCTACTGCTGACGTCAGCTCGCGATTTTCAGCTGAGCTGTCGGTATGAGAACATGGTTAGTAGAACTGATGGTCCAGCCAAGTACGAGTTGCGTATTTTCTGGAATTTCTAAAAGAAATGTAAATATGAAAACCAACTCTATTTTGAATGTAATCTTCAATACATTTTACTTGATTTTAAGATCAGCGCGAATTTTCTCCCCTCGACTTTCTCGTGTACTCTGTAAGATTGCCCTTTTGTGTTTAGCTTCATCATATAGTGAGAACTTATGCATTTTGGATTTCTTTCGTTTTGGCCCGAATTTGATAACTAATCTACAATATAGTTGTGTAGACACACACAGCAAATTTTACTTACGAAGGCCGGTTTTTTTTCAACCTCTGATCGAGCCGCTAAACAGGCAGACAAGTGGTAGGAGGCAGGGATGCGCTGTGGGTGACTGCACATGTCTCTAACCATAACCTCAACTGCAGTCGACGCCAGCTGGCCAGTTTCAGATGACGGCACGTGAACACGGCTTGTAGAATTGATGCTCCCGCCGAGTGCGAGTTGCATAGTGTTATTCGCTTTCTTCAAACAGAAGGTTGGGTTGTGGAGAACGACTACAGCTGTTTTTTGCCAGTCTTTACGACGACTGTGAAGAGCCGTTCTGACTTCTGAAGTTGTCCTCATTCATGACAACGCCCGCCCTCACAATGCTGTTATAACCCAGAATCTTCTGCAGCAGTTTAAATAGGACGTGTCTGATCACCTCGACTTAGCGCCGAGTGTTTTCATCTCTTCCCAGAATCGAAGAACTGACCAGGAGGCCAAAGCTTCCAGAAAAATGAGAAGATTCAAAGCAGTGTTAAGGCCCGTCTCAATTCACTGGTGGGAACCTTCTTCGAAGAGGGGCTTGGTCCACGGACATCAGAAATACCTGAATATTCAAGGCGATTATGTCGAAAAGTAACCATGTTTTAACATAACTTTTGGTAATAAATTCATTTTGTTCTCAACTCTTCTCTTTTCTTATGGTCCATCGGAGTTTGAGAACAAACGAGTCTCGTACATTTCTACATTACCATGGCAATGTTAGTACAAAATGGACAGAGTATGGACTTGGCCCTCTTTTACTCTGAACTCACCAATTAGAAAAAAATAATCCATTTATTCTGAAGGAAATGTAATTGAACTGTTACTTTTATTATTGAAATGTTTTTCAAATCAGTGTGTATACCATTAATAACATTCGCAACAATGAAGCAGTAGACTTCCTATATCATGCTTTATCACATATGTTCTTGATCATACTATACTTTGCAATAAAGTTAGAGAAAAAATATCGTATATAATAATTCTTTACCCAGAAATGTCGACCACATTCGAAGCATTTTATACATTGCTGAAAATATTTCCTTTATTTTTCAAACTCCATTAGAATAGAAATCAAAAGCATGAATGAAATATTTTTCGTATGCAAAATATGTCACCGAGTGACAAATGTTAGGATAGAGGTAGCCATTATGTCGCAATGTAAATGTCTTTTACTTAGATTTTACTTACATTTTTATCAAAGTTTTGAAGTTTACTTTGGTGATTTATTGTATTTAAAATGAAAAATGTCACAAAATTGCTTATGCAGTGACATTAACAGTCTGTTAGTGAATGAAAATTTAAAAATGTGAATAGAATTTTCATAAAAGGTCTGAGATGTTGGTAGTAACAGAGCCTCTAACGCAAAAATGCATTGCATCTACAATCAAAAAATGCTTTTGAGAAATGTACAATAAAAAAAACAGGGCGAGCTTATATGGAACACAAGAAATTCAGACAGATGGGTTTTTCTTATTCCTCCCGTAAAATTTTAAAAGAAATTCTTGACTTGCATCAAAAACAAATCGAGTCTTTCGAAGAATTTGCAGTAAGAAGTACTGGATTTCTCTGCGTTTATAAATCATATTTTGCACTTTTATTTTTGCGAAGATTAATATGTGGGGGAGAGAGAATACCGTTACAGATTCATTGTATATGAAGCTGTGCTCCGTCTTTATACAGGGTGATTATAATTAAAATTGCACTTTCAAAAGGCTGTAAAAAAGAACCACTGGTCAGAATGATCTGATTTTTCATCTGAGTATACGTGAAGGAATGGGAATTTGTTTTGCGAAAGAAAAAACAATATTTCAAAAGTTGACCGATATATGGCGCTGTACTCGTGATAAGATGCTAAAAAACGATTGCTTTAAAAGATATGCTGATTTTATGATGATAATTAAGAGACGTGACATGTTGTTGTGGGACTCTTTGTTCAAAGCCCATCCACCACGACAAGGTGATGCCACAACTGATAGGAAAAAGCCGGTTTTTAATTGTTCCTAGGCCAAAAACCGTACAAAAAGCAAAAATGAAATCGGTTTTTAGTTGTCCCTAGGCCAAAAACCAAAGAAAAAGCAAAAACTGTTGAAACAATCAAGAAAAGGAAGTCGGCTTCGATTTGCTTAAGAAATGTTCAATATGCTGTCCACCGTTTCCTCCTATGAGTTGAAAACGCAAAACAGCATGTTCCATAACAAATCGGAGTGTTTCAGTGGTGATATTTTGAATGTGTTGCGTAATGCGGTTTTTCAACTCAGCCAATTTCGCAATCGGACCCCAGTACACAACATCTTTTAGGTAACCCCACACCCAGGAGTCGCAAGGCTTGAGGTCAGGTGATCGTGGCTGCCAGGCTGTTGGGAAATGGCGACTGATAATTCTGTCATTTCCAAATGCAGATTCAACAGCTGCTTCACTGGTGTTGCAAAGTGCGGAGGAGCGCCCTTCTGCATAAAAATTGTGCTATCCACACATCCGCGCTTTTGCAGTGCTGGAATGAGCTGGTTTCGCCAAAGAGATTCATAAGTGTCCCATTGACTGTACATGTTGCAGTACCCTAAGGACCAATTTCCTCGAAAACGAAAGGGCCAACGATAAATGCTGCCGTAAATCCGCACGACACAATGACCTTTTGAGAATGAAGAGGCAATGTTTGCATTTGGAAAGGATTTTCTCATGCCCATATTCTGAAATTCTGAGTATTGACAGAACCTTAGAGATGGAAATGGGCTTCGTCTGTCCACAAAATGTTCTATGGCCATGCATTGTCCACTTTCCTTAGAGCAAGAAATTTCATGGCGAAAGCTTCTCGTTTTGACAAGTCAGCAGGAACCAACTTCTGAACATGCGTAATTTTGAATGGATAGCATTGCTGGACGTTTCGTAAAATTTTACGAACCGTGCTGACAGGCATGTCTAAAGTTCGGAAAACTCTCCGTGCGCTGCACGTTCCCAAAACACTGCTTGACGCTTCCTGCAATGCTGTAACCATATCTTCCACTGACGTCGAAGCAATTGCTTTCCTCCCTCTGCCACATTTCACGTTAAATTAACCCGACTCTTTGAATTTATCAATCATCTTCTTCAGACCGACGGAATGCAGTCATTGGACCAGAGCCGCTTATTAAACCCTTTAATGTCCGGAATTTCTTCAATGCCGCACAGTCACCGTTCTTTTAAAAATCTTCACAAGCAGAGCCCGATCCTTCAATGATAGTCATGACTGTCTTCTCAGACGCAGAATAACAGGAACTGCATGTTAACCGCCTTTTTATCACAAGTGTAATGTGCGGTTACGCATGTCACGTTTCTTAATTAGCATCTTAAAATTAGCATATCTTTTAAAGCAATCGTTTTTTAGCATCTTATCACGAGTACTGCGCCATCTATCGGTAAAATTTGAACTACTTTTTTTTTTCTTTCGCAAAACAAATTCCCATTGTTTCATGTATACTCAGATGAAATATCAGGACATTCTGAACAGTGGTTCCTTTTTCACAGCCTTCTGAAAGTGCAACTTTAATTATAATTAACCGTGTATAATGGATAACTATCCAATTTTTTCTGTTAATATAAGGCATTTTTAAATTATTCCCCATCCAAACAATATATGGGAAGAAATAAAGCAACTAAAGGCTCAGTTTGAAAAAAATATTCAATTATTCTTTTCAATTTTTTTTTCGTCTGCGAGTTTCCTGGCAAAACTCTGCCAAATTTCAGCGATAATTCGATAAGTCTTAAAGATAATTTTCATCATCATTTCTCGGTGATGGGTATTGGTGCCAAAGGAATAACACCAACATTTAACTTGGCAACTATCTGGGCCCCTCTGAAGGGCTATTACCGTATATTCCTAAACCCTTCATCTGTGTCTTTATCCCATTCACGTATCTTAGTAGTGATTAGAATTACACAATTTTTAATATTTAAAACTGCAATTAAGTCAAAGTATCAATTAACTTAAAAGGAAAAAAGCAACTGATCAAGCTTAATTACAGAAGGTGTCCTTTACGTTATAATATGGATTGAAATAATAATAAATATCCGAAATAGGATGCGTCATCTAATCAGAAAATTACCAGATAGGGTTGTAGTGTATTGCAGGATGAATTAACAGACTTTTTTTTTTTATAAAAAAACACTTTTATTTTAATATAATTTTCACCAAAATACCGTTCATTCGCTGGACTATATACATCAGTTGTTACATTTCAGTCTCTCTACAATTCCAAACCTTTTAAATCTTAAAAACTAACATCTTTTTTTCGGCGTTGCTAGGCAACGCTCGTAAGACAAATATCGTAATGCCACCCTACATTTTAGAAAGAAAACTGTAAAAATAACTAAATATTTTTGTACGAATATCACAAAACATACAAATGCAATAAATATCCAAAATAGGATGTGTTAGATTGCAAAAATTGCATCTACATCATTTTTCGGTTTTATCAGTATTTTTAAATATTTAAATCTTCGCCACCAAAGTTTCTTTGAGCTCGTGTGGCATCTCTGACAATTTTTGAAATTCAAACGGTAATTTTTAGCAGTTTTATTAAATATCTAAATTTTTCTTAATTATTTACTTTGTATTCGATTTAAATATTAATTGTCTTAACTTTTGTTGTCCTTTCCATTAACGTTTCAACTTTATTAATTTATAAATCAAAATTTTTCAACAGGACTATTTACTCACCAATTTGTTTCTGCGTATGAATTTTGGCGTTATTAGGCTTTGGCGTCTCTCGCTGGAGGCATTTTCTTTTGTGTAATTTGAATTCTTTTGTGCTTGACTGAACGAGTGATCGGTGTTTCTTGCAGCTGCGGGCCCCAGGGCCGTTGGGCCTCTGGGGGCTTGCGCCTGAGTTATTTTTTCCGTTAATAATTTGTGATATTGAATCTTTTGGATCTGAAGCTGGAGTATATTTTTTCGTTGGTATTCCTTTAAGGAAACAGTATTCGAAACCACTGTGATGAAAAATTTAAAATGTAATGAAGGTGTTTTCTACAGTGCAATTCCAGAACAATCTGTGAATTAAAATGCTGTTCGTAAAAGAAAGCAGTGATTGCTTCCTTATTTTAAAAACTCTGCTACTTGATGGCATGAACACTGTTTCTCATCAGTGATCCTGAGTAATGAGTGCGTATCACCTCTTTCAAAGTCTGTAGTTTGTGTTATACCTTCAACATTTCTCTGTTTTATCGTAATATTGTGTGCTGCAAATGAATATAAATTGGTGCTTCATGATCATGTTTTAGGCTACAAGTTCTGCTGTGTGTGCTTTCCCATCCTCAGCTTTTCCAATTTTTTTGATGAGTGGTACACGTCTAAAATCGCTGATGCAAAAAGAAAGTGTACATGAAAAAGCTCCAAGTATCATTCTTGGTTGAATACAAGTCAGATTCATTTAAAGAAGAGTGTTCATTAATTCAAGACATTCTGTTATGTGGCACAGAATAGTCAACAATATATCTTTTTCGAATTTAGGTTGTTTTCACTTAGTGTACTAAGTTGCAATTTTTAGGACTGCAGTGCTGATATATATATGTGTAGCTACATTTTTTTATTTTGGTTAATATATGTTCAGTCCCGTGCATCAATTTTATATATGTCTAATTTTGTGGCAGTAATAAATTCAATATAAAAAATTGTTAAATAAAAAAGTATTTAAATTTTAAAAACTTTGTCTTTCTTTAATTGTTTTAGCGCAATGTACTAACGGTGTTTTCAGCAATTTAATTTAGCGGCCAAGTTTTTCAGGTATGCAAAGGTAGGTGGTTTATATGAGTGTAGCTAGAATTGCATATAATTGTGTTTTATATTTCAGTACCCAGTATTGATTTAATAATTTATATATATTAAACTAAATTTTAACTTTGGGCACCTACCTTGCATTAACGTTTCATAATTAACATCCTACCGGCCAATAGGATGCATCATCTAATCAGAAAATTAACAGATAGTGCAAAAGTTAAAAATATCATTATTTTAAGTGCGGATGCTGCTGCATGCTACATAAACACGTTGCCTCTGCGACGTTCACTGCACTTGCGATGCTGTGCAATGTCATTAAAAAACATTTTCCGATGCCTGAATATAGTGAAAGAACTTTCCAAAATCTTATTTTTTCATTCTTTTGAAAATCGAGTAGAAATAAGGGGAATAAAGAAACACCACAATTTTTGTTTGATTGCAAGACAGAAATTTTTCAAAGGAATTAGGACCATCAGGTACTAAAACATGACTAAAATGTCATTCAGGTATATGCATGTATATGAGCTTCATCTCTTCAAAACATGTTCCACAACCAAGCATGGTGCACTTCCATCCACATTAGGCAGAAAAGAAAGAGGAATATAAACCTTTCTTTATCCGGTTGAAGTTTTCCTTGGTAAAAACTTCAATAGTTAAAACATGCTATCACTCAGTATCTAGTTGTTTGAATATTTTTCTGAGTTCTGCTAAATGTGTTCGGATTCTTCATTCGATATTGAGGGATTCCCATAATAATTCTTGTTTGATGGTCAGACTTCTACATTTATAAAATTATAGACTGACATTGGTCCATATAATAGACTACCGGATTTACTGAGAGCGATTTCACTATTAAGACCGTGATTCGTATACGTGGGAGGAGTCCATTAGCTGCCCTAATCCTTATCGGATAACCAGATACACTATTACGAACAGAAGCCTCAGAATCTCTTATCTAAACATAGTTTTGAGGTATCGATCGTAGTTCACTCTGATTCAGAGATTTATTGGGTTTACTAATTGCTGTCAGAATCGTGGCGGTTTTTTTTGGGATTACTGGCTACTGTTAAACATTATTCGTGTCTTCATTTTGCTTGGTACTGATAAATATTTGGGTCAGCAGTTAATTATATACAGATGATGATATTATTATTTCCCTGCTTAAGTTCTTCAACACACTTTCTTAACAAATCTTCCGACGTAAGAATACATTATTTTGTGATTCGGGCCTTATAACACGATAATCAAAGAATTAAGGATTACAAAAATGGACAAAATAAGTTATTTGAAAAGACATTTTAAATCATTAAAATCATTTTAAACAATTTCTTTCCTTTTTCAACTGTATTTCTCAGCTACATTTAAAACAAAATTACTGAATTATAAGGATACTTATATTAGTTCAGTCAAATCAATTACATATAATTGGTAATTTATATTTGCTTAATACTGTACTAATTTCTTATGAGTTTCAAAAACTAAGTCGCTAAATAGATAATTTATTGCTGCCATTTTTAAATTCCATCTATCCAATTCAAAAATATACAGCAGTCTTTCAAGTATGCAATTATTATCCAAATTTACATTTTTACATTTTAATTTACATTATACATTTTTTCTAAAATCGAACAAACGAAACGTAATTTCTGGTCTTTCTATGAGTCTCTAAAATTTCAAGGCGTAGGCTGAATTTTCAATTCTATTGGAAATTAATTTATTATTATTACATTAATATTCCATTACTTAAAATGCATCGTTTCGGTTTTATATATTTTCTACAGAAACCATAACATCTTTTGATATAAATACACAGTGACAAAAATTTGTTACAGGCACATTAAGAATCCCATTCATGCAAATTTTTGTTCAAAGAAACGACATTATTTCTTTTTACTTCAACCTCAAGAAAAAGCATCAAAAAAATGATATCGCTCGAAAATTTGTTTCAGAAAAACTATTTCATTCATTCAATAAATTTATACTTAAAGTACTAATATTCAACCTTTTTCTGTCTCATCAATAAATGTCTTCGCGACTTACTTGTCACTTTTTTTACCATCAGAAGAATGAAAATAGAATTATAAACCGCAATAAACTATCTATTTCCCTTTAAAACTTTATATTCAATTGACAAAGAATAACCATGGCTCTATGCAACACTCTATGAAATTCAATAACACTTGATGTTATTAACTATTTATAATAAAATGCATAAAATCACACGCAGTCCCATTCGCATACAACAGTAACACTACGACAAACATGATATATATAATAATTATGATCAGATTTAACCTAAAATTCAAGGTAATTTGTGCAACTTTCAGGAGATCTGAAGAATTCCTACTTCCCCTTTTCTTCATCTTCATCAGTTGTTCTTAATTACCACAGTTCAAGTATCTATTGTTTATTTTTAATTCATTGGATGGCATACGGAGAAAAACTTGACACCAAATTCAAATAAATCTGCTTATTTTATTTTTTTTCATTTAGGATGAACTGAATTTCTTAAAATACACTTTGTGTACAAGTTTCAGATGACAGCCTTTGCTTTTAAAAAACCCATTAACCAATTTTTTCAATCAATCAACATAACATGCATTCTTGTATACAAGAATATAAAAAGTTATAAAGTGTATACAGTGTGTATATGTTACCGGCAATGTCTGAAATGCCGGCATTCTATAGAATACCTAGGCATTTTATAGAATGCCTGGCGTTTTTAGGCAAAGTATGACATATGAGATTTATTATATACTTTACCTAGGCATTGTATATAATACCTATGCATTCTATAGAATGACAAATGCTATTTAGGCAAAGTATGAAAAAAAGTTCATAATAAGGCTATTATTTAAAAGGCGTGCATTCCTCAAAAATACAAATATTATTTAGAAAAAATAATAAAAGAGTACCATCAAAAATTCTTTTATTCAAAATTCGTAAAGCAAGATAAAAGTTTTTATATCAAAGTTTATGCCTTTCTTATTAAAGAAAACAAAATAAATTGTGAATCTACTTATTACATCAAGGAATCAAATAATTTAATTTTAAATTGCACTTAACTTTATTTGTTATATAATCAAATCGGCGATTTATTTCATATTTTGCCGGTTTGTCATTTGGCATTCTATAGAATGCCTAGGAAATGTGTGAAATATAAATCGTTTCATACATTGCCGGCTAGTTTTAGGCATTATATACAATGCCTAGGAATTCTATAGGATGCCGGATTTCAAACTTTGCCGGTAACATATATAATACATAGTCAAGCATACTCCTTGAGTAATATCAGAACTATACTATATTCCCTGTTAATTTAAGATGTGTTTTCTTTGCTCAGAAAACCCTAATGTTTATAGTTTTATTTTAGTGTCTCTTTTTGGAGTAACAAGAGGGCTATTTTGGGTTGGACTTCGTCCTTTTTAACCGCGGTGAGATGGCGAGGATGGCGCCTGAGCTCGCACTTTCCTCTGCCAGGCCCGCATAGTATATTTTAGTGGAATCGGGTTTGGAACCTGGAACGTCCAGTACCGAAACAGAGACCTTACCATCTCGACACCCCCTCCCCACACACTATTATTATAGCCTGTGGCAACTGAAGTCGAACGGCAACATCAAGAGAACTCCTGACAACCAAACTACTATCGTTTTAAATACGGAATTTTGCGATGCGAAATATCAATTGCTGGTGTTTAAAAGAAGATTCCATGCAAATATTATAAAAATTTCAATATTGGTCTGTACTAAGAATTAGTTAACTTCGCAGGTTTTCCCCATACTATGAAAGAGAGTTGTTATGAACTATCAAAATGTTTAATTTTTTCAGTATAACAGAAAAGTTCTGGTGAAATACGTTGTAGCAATTACAACATATTACGATGAGTTTCTTTTTAATACAATGCGTTTCAGCACAGTGCATGCGATAATAAAAATGTAAACACACACACACAGTAATAATAAAAATGTTGTTTGGTCGTTTTATTATTTAGCACAAAATCACATGTATATGAATATGATGAAACCAAAATTATGAAACTGGATTTCACGAATACAGGAATGTCTGCCAAATGTATCATCCACACGCAAAAAATAGTTTTCTCGAACCTCACAAAATCAATAAAGCTAAAGGGGATTAAAGGGAGGAAACTTGCAACAACTTTATATACGCCATTTTATTAATCAATTAATCCTTTTATGTTGCATTAGTTAGATTTTTCAGTTCAATGGATTACGTTCCTTTCCTATTTTGCATTGAATCAGCTCTTCCAAGGATATGCTAAATCTCCATATATAAAAGAGAAGGTCACTCTCTGACTCATCACCGAATCTCCCAAACCACTGGGACTAGAAACTTAAAACTTTGCAGCTTGTTGCTTCTTGGGTAGTAGGTTCTCATTAAGAAAAGATTTTTCAAAATTTTAATTAGAATTTTAATTAATTAAAAAATACCCTAACAACAATAACTTCGGAGCATATTATCGCAAAATATAATTTTTACAACATCTTAAAGTTCAAACAGTTAGCTTTTCGATGGCAACAATCTGTTTAATTTTAATTAATTTTGGGAAAGGTTTCAAACTCAATTTCTAGCAATGTTTTGATTGTTGATGTCTGTAACTATGTAGGTGGTTCAAAAGTGAGGCATCAAGAGCTTTCACGGGGTCACAAATTCCCCGTGCGAATTTAATTCCATGTTTAAATAAAATAAACGATCACAGCATTGAAGGTCCACCAGTAGATGAAGCTAGTTGTGCCGTAGAGCTCGGAAATCTCTGTTAGAAGATGGAGGTGTTGGGGAAAACCTGGTCGGCGATGGATTTGCTAAGTGTAATAAGCCACACGAATGAGATTGTCTCAATAGCATTTAATGCGATATCATGTAGAAGGTGTTTCTTTCCTGCACCGTATCGTTACAGGAGATACAACGTAGATGTATCATGTGACACCTGAGACGAAGAAAGCATCAATGTCATGGGGACACCCCTCGTCTCCCCCATAAGAAGTTTAAAATAGTGCTATCCGCGAAGAAAGTTGTGAAGTTTTTTGGGACCATCAGGGTTAGCTGCTGGTTGATTTTAATACGCGTGGAGCGACAATGAATGTTGCCAGTTATTGCGCCACGCTGGATCGGTTGCAGAAGACATTTCGGAAGAAACGACCAGGACCGCTCTCGAAAGTGTCCTGTTGTTGCGTGACAACGCCGGCAGCATATTGCCTCGGTTACACTTGATATGAAACAGCGTTTCCGATTGAATGTTTTGGAACACCCTCCCTACAGCCTGGATATCGCACCAAGTTATTATAATCTCTTGGGACCGTTGAAGAAGCATCTGGCAGGTCGCCATTTCAGAACCGATGCCGAAGCTCGGGAAACCGTCGTTAAGTGACCTGGAACCTGATTTCTTCTATGCTGGTTACGATAAATTTTTTTTACCGATGGCACAAATGCTTCAACAACCATTGTGATTATGTAAAAGTAAAATGCACCAGTGCCTTTCTACCTTTGTCCATTTCTTTGATTTAGTGGCTAAACCTTTTCTGTGAGAGGACTCGTTACTTACTTGAACCACATAGTATTTTATTGATGGCTTGATATTGTAATCAAACGTTTCAGTAGATTAAAAGAGTTTGTGTAATATAATATTTCATATAAGAGTATTTTTACTTTAAACAATAAAGATGTAAAAGCATTTTTTATCCCGAGCAACATCTTGTAGCATCTACAAAATTGTGCATTATTTTTGGATACCAGTGTATGTATAAAAAATGTAAAAATACAATTAATGTAAATCAGAAATGAATGAATGAGTTGAATACAATAATGTAAATGAGAAGTTTAACAGATTTCCCCATATCGTTTTATATAAAAGAATATATTTATTTTATATACTATCTATAAACTTTACATATTACTGTAAAGGAAAAAGGGAAACTAACAGTATTTTTTTCACAGTGATTTTTGAAACAACACAAATCTTCAAAGTTAGATGAAAAGACGTTACATTACCTAACCGAATAAATTCCACAGGCAAGGTTTATTCATTAAAAGTCATTCTTAATATGCGATGCACTTTAAGAGAATAACCTTGTTCCTTAACACTACAAAGCCTCCTCAGTGAAGAAAGACTTATGCTTGGATACCGTCAATTATCCATTAAATCCGGATATCCATCTTCTAAATTTTCACACTGCCATGGAAACAAAGATTGTAAGATCGATACAGTAAAAGCCTGCCATAATGAAAGCTATATTATACCTAACATTAATCTCTTCAAATATTGTTTACGGAAGCACTGAAAGTGAAACTCATTTCGGTCCAGAGTTTCTGGATAGGTTGCCCAAGAGATAAATCGTTCTGAGGGCATTTATTTGTCGTTTCATGCGAGAGATCAACTTTTTAATAAGATGGATGTTTCAATGTTTCGGCGGCTGCAAAAAGAATATTAAGTGAGCACTCTGGTGGGTATTTTTAATCTTGTTTGCTATGTAAAATGGGAACTTAAATTAAGGTTTAGCTTTTATTCATATTAAAGTCAAGAAATTAAATAAATTTGTTTCTAATTTAGATGACTTGATAAAAATGTTTGTAACATGTACTAAATGCGGTGCAACTTGTTGTCGTTGTGTCCATGAATCATAAATTCCTGTTTACATCAATACATAAATTGCAGTTTTACAAATATTGAGATATGTAAAAATTGTATGAGGAATGTAAAAGCTGCTTCAAATTTTTATCTCTAGTTTATGTGGTGCAACTGCTATTCGAGTATAAAAACTGAATGATCCTTTTATCAAAAGGATAGCTTGTAAGTGAAACTATTGTTGATTATTTACTGATCAAACTAAAGTCAAATTACTTAAAGTAAGGTTTGATTTTTCAAAGTCAATTTCGGTCAGAATATGGTGGAATGCGATCAGTAAAATCATTTTTTACAACTGACAACCCAAACCAGTCCCTTCACCTATAAGGAATAGAGCAGCATATGCCCGGCGTTATTTCTGTATTTCTCATTCACATAAGCAAATAATACTAAGCGAACCTAAAATGCTTGAGAAAGCTTCCAATGAAATCCATCTTTAAGAAAATAACCATCATATCGGAAAATGATTTTCCTAACTATTAAGATGTGCTCATTATTTACCACAATATCCGTGACACTAGTCTAGTTTCATTTAGCTTCAAAGATTCATCCATAGATTCTTGCTTACATCTCTCTCAGCATTTTATTCCAAAACATATAAGAATGAGTTTCAAGCAATAAGCCTGAAATAATATGCAAAAAGTCTGTATCCGGAGTTTAAATAGTTTTTCTTACCATATCACACTAGTTAGCGCAGGTTTTGTGATTCAAATGAGGATTATAGATTGATTTCTAAAGACAAAAAAATACATTCGACACACTTTTTCCTGTTCATAAGGGCAGGATTTTTTTTTTTAATTCAGGGGAAATTATTCTTTTGATATTTCAATTTGTTTTTTAAACTTTTAATAACCTTCCTTCGTATTTCATTTTAATAAGTAAATGATGTTGTGCTGTTATAAACTAGAAAATTGCATACAAAACTAAGAGGTAATAAATAGACTGTCCTCAAAATGTATAACAAAGAGTAATATGAAAGAGCAGATGTTTAAATTAAGCTTAGTTCAATAAAAAATTAAATTGAATAAAGAACCTTAAATTTTTTTGCATTTTTGTTAAAACCTTTAGTTGACACAAAATTAACTATTTAAATTCTTTTCATTTTGGCATATAGCTTTAGCACATGTCTTCACAGGGTTTCATTTCACTTTATTTATTCTGCATGTCCATTTTAAAATTTCATGATGTATATATATTTCTTTATATTTATTGCATTTAAAGTAGAAAATTTCTGAAGAAAATCATGTCTAATTTCAATTTATAAAGTTTAAAACTGAAATTTGAAATAAAGACAATTTTTATTCCTTATACACAAAAGTAATTACTTGTAGCTCGAGCGAGTCAGGAGTTCAATATGATGCGATGATAACAAGCAGTAATGAAGGAATCCGATGCCCGTGCAAAGTCATTACGATAAATTGAAATGACGTCCTATAAGGTTAAAAAAAATCCTTTTTTTTCGTACAAAAAAAGGATCTTCTCTTTATAAAAAAATTGTGTAGCTCTAAAAAGATTCATTAGAATTAGCTATTTTTTATGGTTTTCCCTGTTTTCACAATAGGGATTTTTTGCGTAATTTGCTGTTCAGAGTGAAGGCGCAACACTTACCTTACAGTGTGGTTGCCTGACGCGAAATGCATATGCTCAAACTAGCTCACATCAACACCTGCTTTTTCTTATAAGTTATGAATTCGAAATAGATCAATTTAAGTGCAAGAATTTTAAAAAAATATATCAATAAAATTTATAAGTAAGATATAGTAAAATGAAAAATATTTTTTAAAGGTTCAAAGTCAATAAACGAACTTAATTGGTAGTTTAATACTGTAATATAACCCCTTATTCGAAAATAAATTAGTTATGAAACTAACCATCTGTCGGAAAATATTGCATCAAATAATAAATATAAAAAAAATAAAGAATGCTTTCATTAATAGAAATTTTTTAACAAAATTATGGGCGTTAATATGGACGTATGGACAAAATCGAAAAAAAGTGAGACGCTCATAGAAAGCCTCTAAGCAAATTGGAATTTCAATCATATTTATAATATTTTTTTATTTTTATCGAATGTTAAAGAATTTGCATTATTTTGGCTTTTTCATAGAATTTTCACGCGCCTCAAAATTTACTCTTTTTATCGCATCCCTATTTTTCATAATTTTTTTTAAATTTTACAATACACAAATATAAATAAAAATAAAAACTTGCTGTTAGTAGGGTAAAAATGGTGATTTGGGCACAGTTTGACCTCAGTTGACCCCGACTTTCGTGTTTCGGTGTATAGGGGGCGCTGTGATCGTCAACCTCTTCCGAGTTGAGATAAGGAATTTTCTTGGACTTTTACCCCCACCGCCAACCCCTTCTTAGATTAGATAAGGAATTAAGATAACGAATTAATTATTTTTTGGGACTTTGAAAATTTTTGAGGAACTTTGGATTTTTCTCGACTTATTTCTTTTACAAAAGTTTGATTTTCGTGGCTTAGATTTTTTTTTTTCACAATGTCCTTTCACAGATTTACATCAATTCAATCATAACTTATCATGCGTGCATTAAAATAAAATATTTAAATATAAAATAAACATAATAATTTGATACTTACAATCTTAATTTCATTTTTTTTTTCTTTCTGTTTTTAGAGACTTTGAATTTTCTCAGCTTTTGAACAGAATTTCATCAATTAGAGTTAAACTTTCAATCTTATTCTGTTTTTCGGCATGCTAATTTTTCTTTTTTCGTTATCGAATAACGTTTTTCATTTGTTTTCAGGAAAATTTCAAAACTTGCGCATTTTCTGTTCTTAAATAACAAAATGTTTACTTAGTTGCTAATTCTCATAAAATCTGTTTCTTAATTAAATCATTTTTATAAGAATAATTCTTCGAATGATCCAACTTGGAATTATTTTTCTTTCATCATTCAACTTTCCTCTTTGCTTCAAGCTTATTTTTCCACTAACAAACACAATTTTAGAATATTCTAACAATAACATACAAGAGCACTAAAAATCACTTAGTTTGAATAAGTTAACTTAAAATTCCGTTTTTAACTGTTTCAGGAATAACAAAACGTTAAACTCTCTTAAACTTAAATGGAAAATTTGATTCTTCAACGAGAAAGTGTTGGCATTATTTTTTTTTCTTTCCGAATTCACTTAACATCGACCAAATTGTTTCATTAATATTAACCATTAAAGATCGCTCTTTTTTTTTTGTTGGACATATAACTTATCTATAAAGACTTTGTTTACTTCGAATAACACTAGAAAGGTGACATTAAACCTTGCAAATGCATAGATTCATCACAAATTATTTTATCTAAAAAATTTAGGGACCATTCATCATAGTTAATTCTAAAACTATATAAAACATTCCACTAATCTAAAATTTTCGCCTATTAACTAATAAAACATTTATTTCGATACTTAAAAAAAAATTCGACCGATTTTTGTGTTTTTTTTTTCAAACTTTTTTCGACTTTCATCTCAATTCCTTTCAATTTTATTTTATTTCACGAACTATTTATTCAATTTCATTAATTATATACACTATATGCCCAAAAGTATCCGGACACTTGCAGATTTTCACATTTTTTAGAATTTCTCCGGAATGGTTTAACCGACTGCCTTCAAACTCTGGACATGTAAAGAATAGACAAAAACTCACATTTTACATTGAAGATTCGAACCTGAGGGCAATTAGGGGCCGTCTACAAACTGATGAAGACAAAAACGTTTTTGGCTCACCCCACTTCACAGAATACTGATAACAAGATGAAACTTTCAGAAACAGTAATGTTTAATGTGCATAATATTTACAGGAATTTTTGTAAACTCAGCGCAAATATTTGGGAAGATATAACGGTTTTCTTAAAAAATCTCAAATTTTC